>JAVTVY010008821.1:0-43307 GCA_036873755.1 Hanleya hanleyi | reverse complement strand
CGTAATTACGAGATACCGGTTTAGAATTTTCTATTATTATGGCCAATGGACGCTTCCGTTAAAAACGATCTTTTAAAGTAGCTGCTTGATAAAAAGTATCTCTTACAATCTTAAAATCTATACAGTCGATCAGAATATGTCACTGTGAGATCTTCGTGGCATGGAATACACCTTGGGGCTTGTTCCTTTTTCAGCAAATATTTGTGAGTTAATCAGGTATGGCTGGCTAAACATCGCCTGATCATGGCTTGATCGAAACCTTTCTGGCTACTCAGATGAATATATCCTACACATTTTTAAAACTTATTATCCACAGCATCCCATACAGATTGAAACAGCTTTCTCACATATGCACAGATAGAGCGTCTGAAATCGCTATATGGGATTCCAACAGGATCAACCTCATTATCTAGGGCTGCCTTGGCCATTACATCAGCTTCAGTATCTCCTTTGATGCCAACGTGGCTAGGTAACCAACAAAACACAACATCAATCTGTTGATGAAATCTATTGATCCTTTTTGTGACTTTTATGTCATCTCTGATATATGATGGTACAAATTGTTTGGTTTCAAAAGAGTATCAATGAGTTGGCTAACCGATTAGTTAGGCATACTGAACCAGCTACGATAGGTCTAAATTTTTAATCCGTTGGATTTAATACAGTAATTCTTTCAGCGTTTTGTTCCTCTACAACATCAAATCTTTGCTTTCATTTATGGGTTTTCTGGAGCCCATATATTTGATTAGATTTCGATTCGAATTTGGTGAGAAAATCCGTTGTTGACTTTGTGAGTGCGCGCAAGTCCAGATGTTTGGATTAGCTTCCTGCCTTTGCGTACCCATCGCTCTATGCCGAAATGTTCGTTACAAACATGTCGCTTGCCAAAATGTCCTGATCCCGGCAGCTATATCATGCCAAGGCCAACTAGAGGTCAATCAAGGTGACAGATAACACACTCCAGCCTGCTGGCTAGCTCACAAGAAATATCTCAATGAGACAGTCTTATTACTGTAGGTCCGCCCATTTGAACAAATACATCCAGGAAACGTCACTTTTTCCTTAGAAATCCATTCTAGATATTTTGAACTTAATTTGAAACAGTCAACCTAAAACGTGGACATATAACTACTTTTCCATTGGGAGGTTATTTCCATGTTCATGTAGTTAGTCATTCCATTTACAGAATATGTGCCTATTTTATTTCAAGTACATAATGTACCAGCATTCTCATTCTGAATGTCCGCTATTTATTCTGAGGAAATTTTCTCAAAGCAGCACCCGTGAATGGATGTCGACCTTTGCATGATAGATTTATATATTCAGGATATTTTGAGAATTTAGGAAACGAATGTCCCCACAGCACTGTCTTGTGTTTTAAAAGCTATATTTACATTGATGAATATTCTGAATGGCAGCTTATAGTTTTAGAGAGTAATTCAAAGCTCGAAACACTGCAGCCTCACCGTCTGTTTCCGTGGAAATTTACTTTCCATGTTTCCTTGCTTCTTCATTGGGGATGTTGTGCAGAAGGGTGTTTATTTAGACCATATAATACACAAGATTCATGAAAAGAATACACTGTTGAACAATATGCTTGTTTCCTGAAACGGGAGCATTGTTTTATGTACATTTCTTGCCGCATAGTTCACAGATAATACATTCAAATATTAACTGTTACTCCATCACATTTTTATTCATTTTATCCTACCATCTACCTCTACACTGGATCCTATTTCAAATACAAAAGGAACAAATGGGAACATTTTGTGTTTCCTGATTTTGAAACACATTCAGGCAAATTCAACTGTTTCATATCAAGTCATATGAATTAAACCGTCCTCAAACCTGGATGTCCTTCGAACTGATGGAGGAAATAAATCAGTCATGCTCTGAAATATTATTCCCCATCTTGTGTCTGGAGCCGTCCCTAAATCTGTATGTCCTTCGAACTGATGGCGGAAATAAATCCGTCATGCCGTGAAATATGATATCTCATCATTTGTCCGAGCCTTGCTTGAAGTAACTTCCTACTCCGTCCAACGTACAGAGAACAGTTCGGAAAATGCTTCGTGTACAGTTCCTCATACAAATCGCCCCAGTCATCCGGGAAGGCAAGAGGGTCCTGCCTGCAAAGGAACCAGAAGATCATACAATTACATTTGTAAACCGGAGAATTCTGTATTCATTTATAAACGACGACGGTTAGACGACGTGGCTCAACGTCTATCGCTACAGTCGCATTGCACCATCTGACTTACCGGCTGCAGTATCACCCCATCCCCATAGTCTCACAGGGCATCATCTCCGTCAACCTCTACACTGTCATCCCGCTACAGGCACAGCCACCGATCTCACTTAGCCGCTGTAGTATCACCCCCTCCCCTACAATCTAATAGGGTACCAACTCATTTACCCTCTACCCTGTCACCGCGCTAGTCACAGTGCACCATCTCACTTAGCCGCTGTAGTAGCACCCCTTCCCCACAATCTAACATGGTACCAACTCATTTACCCTCTACCCTGTCACCGCGCTAGTCACAGTGCACCATCTCACATAGCCGCTGTAGTAGCACCCCTTCCCCACAATCTAACATGGTACCAACTCATTTACCCTCTACCCTGTCACCGCGCTAGTCACAGTGCACCATCTCACTTAGCCGCTGTAGTAGCACCCCTTCCCCACAAGCTAACATGGTACCAACTCATTTACCCTCTACCCAGTCACCGCGCTAGTCACAGTGCACCATCTCACTTAGCCGCTGTAGTAGCACCCCTTCCCCACAATCTAACATGGTACCAACTCATTTACCCTCTACCCTGTCACCGCGCTAGTCACAGTGCACCATCTCACTTAGCCGTTGTAGTAGCACCCCTTCCCCACAATCTAACATGGTACCAACTCATTTACCCTCTACCCAGTCACCGCGCTAGTCACAGTGCATCATCTCACTTTAGCCGCTGCAGTGTCACCTCCCCCCTTCTACACTCACAGTGAACCATTTCTAATATTATATCACTACCAAGTGGCACAGGCGCATCCGTGGATAGCCCCGTTAATGGTTTGGATGACGATGCCAAAGATGTCGCCAAAACAACGGGAATATCTTTACAATAATTACATTCATAATAATTAATATTACACACTATTTCGGTATGACTAAGCGGTGTTGATGTTTGTTTAAGCACATCCGATTATATACCGTATGAGAGTTGTAGTTGGAAATCAATCGAATATTGTTCAGGCACCCATCTGTCACCATAGTTGATCTGTATGGTATAGTACTACAATAGCCACAATAACCCCGAATAAGATTTCATACAATAATGGATTGTGGCGTTTATGGTTAGAGGAGTTGCTTGATTGGGCAGGTGTAGAGGACGGGGAGGGGCACGAGTGGCGGACAGACAGAACGATAGAGACAGACAGACAGGCAGCACTGATGGCAACAGGGCCGCTGCAACTATAAAGGCTATGGGATTAACTTTGTGTTTCAATTTTAATCTCCTGAAACACAACTTATGAAGAATACCACCAGTCGAGCGCACATGCGTGCGATGAAGTAATGTCTGGTGGGTCATTTGCTGTGATTACGCCATTTGCGAAGATGAAATCATTTTCGGTCATGACGTCACTTTCAGGTTTTTCATGCGTTAACATTTGGCGTTAAGGCGTTGAGACGAGCGTCGAGGTGTCACGACGGCCGTTGAAGGCTTCACGACGGACGTCACTGCTTCACGATGAATCAGTATTCATTCCATCGGATACCACGTGATTATTTGGACCATCAGAGCATCTGGGCTCACTTTCACTCTCTCTCTCGCGTTAAGACAGGCGTTGGTGAACGTTACTGTGTCACATTAATATAAGCAACCGTACCCAAAACACGTCCATAGATGTCCAATCGTTGCTTATCGTTGCCTTGAGTGAAAACGAACGTTTACCAGACGCGGTATCAGAAGAATATGTATGGATAGGACGGCACAAAAGCGCCATAATCTGATGACCCTACTACAAATAATGATGCAGAGACTGCTGACACTGATAGTCTACCCACTGACACGGAGTGGCCGCTCACTGATTCTGAGAGCTGGTCGCATGGAAGCCTAATGGATGCCGAAGAAAGGGAACTCACCTTTTGGGATCGTATTGCAGTGGCGTCGGAACGTAATTGAAAGTTGGAGGGAGGGGGTGCACTATCACAGCCCAACAAGCGAGGGTCCCGGGGTCCTAGATCGCCGGAGATGCGTTCTGAGCGTTTTCCAGGAAATAAAACTGATCATACTACATGTAGATTTATGGTTCTATTTTCACGATTTTTTCGCAATTATAAGCAAGCATCGATATTGAAAACATCGCACCTCATGCCTGCATCCATTTGACTTTCTAGCTATATTTAAAACATACAAAAATATTTCCGGAAGCGTTTTCCCGGAAATAAATTCGAATATAATGTATGCAGATTTATGGTTCTATTATCAAGTTTGTTTCGCATTTATAAGCACGCATCGATATTGAAACAATCATAATTCTTGCCTGAATCCATTTGACTTTCTAGTTATATTTACTGTAGCTCTTCTGGCTGTAACTGGATAAAGTAGCTGTAAGAAATTTTCACTAAAGAACTGCAATAAATGACCACGTTGAAACATTGATTATAAAGGCACAGCGTAAGCTGTCTATTCTTAGAGGACTTAAATATCTACTTGATCGGAAAAGTCTAGAGATCATGTACAAGAGCTTTGTTAGACCCAGTTTGGAGTATGCTGATGTTGTTTGGGACAACATCGACGACGCCCTGGTAAACAGGTTGGAACTTATTCAAAAAGAATCCCTTAGGATAATTACTGGAGTTACACGTAGTTGTTCCTCAGAAACTCTGTATATTGAAGCTGGTTTTGAAAAATTGTCCCAAAGGCGCCAACTACACCGCCTTACTATGTTATACAAAATAGTACATGGAATGGCTCCGTCATATTTGCATAGTTATCTTTCATTACTAACCCACAATCGAAATCCATACAGCATTCGTAATACTAACCAATACTAAACTACGCTATACCATAGTTCATTCTTTCCAGCGAGTGTGCGCGATTGGAATACTCTGCCGGACCCTGTAAGAAATTCAGCCACACTCATTGAGTTCAACGTAATGTTATGCACATGTATCCCACATCCACCCCTCCTCCATGGTATTATGTCGGATCACGTGAAAATAATATAATCCTGTGTCGTATAAGAAATGGTTGCAGTAATCTGAAGCAGGATCTGTTCAATAATCATTTAATAGCGGAACCAAAATGTATTTGTGGGCTGTCAAATGAAACTGCTGAGCATTATTTCTTACACTGTCGCCTCTTTTTTATTCAACGACATTCGTTCCTTGCAAAACTCTCTACAATTATCTTGAATGATTTTAACTCTCCCGCTATTTATGATATTCCCACTCTACTGTTTGGGTTTTACCACAAAACAACTTCCATAAAGATCGATATTCAAAAATGCTTAGGATCATTTATCACAGACACTAAGCGATTTTAGTGTTCATAATCACATCGCGATCGTTGCATGCAGGCTGCTCACATCGAGCGTACACTCGTCAAGTGGTGCTCCCTCATTTCTTTTCTCTTGCTGACATTCATCTGTGTAGAGTTAAAATATTCATAATATTATCACATCTGTTCTTCTCTCACTATTTCTTTTTTTTTTCTCGCTACTTACATCTGCTACAGAAGTATGCAATTGAACAAGTAATGTACCGACTCTTCTGCATTTTGTATTATCAATGTCTCCGTTTAAACAACATGTATCATATATTATATCTATCGGGGGACACGCTAACGAGCCTTGGGCTCATAGTGCCTCCATTGTAAACAGTGTTTGCAATAAATTTTGTTTAAACCAATAAATGAGTTTCTAACTTGTGTTGTCCCCCCTGAACACTAAATGATCCATGCAGTAATTTCCTGACATTTCATGATAACAAAGTTTCATGGGAAATTCAAGATGCGGCCATATTGGATTTTTGAAATGGACCAAAAAAGGTATCTTGCACAACTGGACGACAAGGGGAACCTGTATACCCAATTTGACAAAGATCCATGCAGTAATTTTCTGAGAATTCACGATAACAAAATTTCATGGGGAAATTCAAGATGACCGCCTGGTGGCCATATTGGATTTTCGAATCGAATTGGAAAGGTATCTTGCACAACTAGACCCCAAGGGGAACCTGTGTATCAAATTTGAGAAAGATCAATGCAGTAATTCCTGAGAAATCGCGATAACAATGTTTCATGGGAAAATCCAAGATGGCCGCCAGGTGGCCATATTGGATTTTCGAATCAGATCACAAAAGGTATCTTGCACAACTAGACCCCAAGGGGAACCTGTTTACCAAATTGGAGAAAGATCTATGCAGTAGTTCCTGAGAAATCGCGATAACAAAGTTTCATGGGAAAATCCGCCTGGTGGCCATATTGGATTTTGAAACTGGACTAAAGGACACATGTTGTACAACTAGACCCAAGGGGAACCAGTGTACCAAACGAGAAAGATCCACGAAGTAGTTACTGAAAAATAATGATGACAATATTTCACTGGCAAATTCAAGATGGCCACCATGGCAGCCATATTTAAAATTATATCGACACCGCATGAACAAATTCTGGTGCACCCATTGGGGGGAAAATGCATGCCAAGTTTCAGGTTAATCAGCCAAGCGGTTTTAGAGGAGAGGATGTTTACGGACGACGGGCGACGGACAATCAGGCCATGACATCGGGCCTTCGGCCCAGATGAGCTAAAAACGATGACCTTTACATCATTGAACATTAGAACCAATATGATACCGATTCATTTACACAAAGCTAAAATAAGCGATCCTCACAGCCGGACAGGTGAGGGACCAGGGGCCGCCTAGGCCCCGGAAGTTCCAGGGTCTCGGGTTGCCGGAAATGCGTTTCACGCGTTTTCTTGGAAATAAATCTGAACACAATGTATAGATTTATGGTTCTATTTTCACATTCGTTCCGCATAAACACGCATCGATATTGAAGAATATACTTGACTCCATTTGACTTCCTGGTTTACCACAAACAAAACAGGCCGATAACACACCACTACACGTCTTGGCACTCTATCTGTAATTTTTATGTGGGAACATGGTCAGTTATGAGTGCCGAAAAGTGGGGGGATATTCACCCCCCCGTCACCCCCCGCTAAATCAAAAGTGTGTGTGGGGGGGGGGGGTTGCAGGGAGGGGTCTGGGCCCCCGTGGCCCCTCCCCCCGCTTCCGATGCCACTGTATTGTAATAGCGACTATTAATATCCACGCTGAGGTGAGCAAAGATGCAGGACAGCATAATTCATGACAGGCGTACACCAGCTCCCACACATCACAACGAGAGTGTTGTGTGCTTCAATATAGTTCCATGTATGCCTAACTCTAACACTTTAAACACTAGAATTTGACCTTGTTGAAATAAGTCATGGTCGGTCAACCTGAACAGGCTTTTAATTTTGTGCAATTTTGAATAGCCGATCCATGATCCCTCGAGATACTACAGTAACAAGAATTTGGAAAGTCAAAATGAGAAGGTTTCTAATTAATCACCAGGTGTATGTGTAGTGTGAATATGGAGAACAGAGATAATGTAATCCTTCAAAAGTTATCACCAACACTCAAAATTGACCTAGATAAAGTTCAGTTATCTTCGCTAGACTAGGGGCTAGGGGCCGTATGAACCCATGTACTTCAAGATCCTCACAATCAAAGCGTGACTGAGATACATCATTCTTTAGATGACGACTTTACAACGAATATTATGGATTAAGAATACTGATCAGCAATACGGATTGCAGGAAAACTAGCCTATATTTGCGTATACTGTGATTGTCTTTTTGAATTTGGTGCTGATACTGTTATATGGATTATGGACGCGGATATTCTCTAATGGACGACGGCTGGATTATGAATGACGGACTAGACGTTTGTAATCTGACCAATCGCCAGTTGCATATGTTATATACAAAACCTGGCTATAAACATTCAAAAGATATTTTGTTAACAATCAAGATGATCAGACAGACAGACGGACCAAGCACACAATACCGTTTGGCCAAAAGTCAATTGGCTACTTCTTTGCTATCACAGTGACCTTTGACAATTTGACCAAAAATGAATAGGGGTTCTCTTTGATCCATGGATAGGGTATACTCGAAGTTTGGTACCAATCCTTGACCTGGAACTGAAGATATCGCACGGACAAGCAAGGAGATCGCTATCGCGTTGTATGCGCCTCATATAAACTCGTATATAAACAGTCATGTCAATCTATAAACAGAGGCCCTGAAAAATGCGGTCAAAATACGAAAACAACTGTTCCAGGACATGCTGCCATTACAGTACCCTGGACTGCCCGAAGACGCATAGGGATGAACCAGAGCGAACGGGCAGCCGACAGTGCGTCTAAAGAACAAGAGCGAATATGGCCGAGGAAGAGCTTGACAAGGGCAGTTTCTCAAATGGCGGATATTAGATTGGACAAGACCGAACGGATGACAGATAATGCGTCTAACGGACAAGAACCAACATGGCCAAAGAAGAGTTTGACAAGGGTAGCTTCTCACATGGCGGCTTCTGATTGGACCAGAGCGAATGAACAGTCGACAATGCATCTGACGGTACTGGGTTCGATCCCAGGCCGGGTCATACCTAAGACTTGAAAAATGGAACTTGTTGCTCCCTCGCTTACGCTCAGCATTAAGAGGATAGAACAAGGACTGGTTCGCTCGGTATCAGTATAATGTGACTGAGTGGGGTGTCATGTCTGCCTACGGCATGATATTTCAGTGGGACAGCACTATAAAATGGCAGCATTAGATCTGCTCTGTTACAAGTAGGTACTCCTGCCCCTCCCCCTCCTCTCCCTTCCCGTCCCCGTCGCGATACAGCTGAAAAAATGTTGAAAGCGACGTTAAACCCTATTCACTCACTCACTCACTGCATCTGCCGGACAAGAGCGAACCTGGCCGAAGAAGGGTTTGACAAGGGTAGTTTCTCAAATGACAGCTTCTGATTGGACAAGAGCAGCAGACTATGCGTCTGATTCGCAGCTTGTTGTTTATCTCTCATTCATCTGATGTCGAAAAGGGATTGAGGGATGCTCCCGTTGTGAGCGTTGTGGGCATTACCGCTCACAACGGTGGCTATTCCCTGTACTTCTAGGTACACGAATAGCATGTTCGCACATCACATATCAGTGTAACCGTCGCTGTTGCGAGTGCAAGAGCTTCAATATGATATATTTGTACCACGTAGTCCCACAACTCGTCCATCTCAAATACCCTCCCTACATTACTTTCAGACTGCGCATGCACAGAATGACGTCACAGTTCAACGTCACCACCCCAGTCTTACCTAGCGAGTGTCTCAATGTAATATCAAACGCTATACATTTGGACCCTGCATGGCTCAAATATATCTCAACACTCCGGCAACAGGTCTCCCTGTCGATATGCCTTCAAATACCGAAGAACTCCCACAACAAACTGCACTTTCACTACTAATCCTATCTGCGCATGATGTCACAGATCACTGTATCAACTTCAGTCTTACTCTGCTGGTGCAGCAGCTTAGCAAGTGGAAGGACACACGTCGTACAAAAGCACTAACCTTTCTTTAATTCTTCTGTACGCTCTAAGACTGAAATATTTGCTTTGTGCCACGGCATCCAAGGCGTAGGACAGCGGAATTCACCAATTTCGGAAATGTCCCCCTATAGCCAATATCTTTCTCGACGAAAAGTGCGGTACGTGTAGTTGAACAGCCATATCATTCCTATTTATGGTCCAGTCTGTCTAAAATGTATTATATTTTGCTCAGCATGAGGGCAGTGCCATACGCAATCGGAATTCGTTCTTGTATCTAATCTGTGTGTTCCATTTTTGGGGCCGTTAACTGAATGCCAACTAAAACAATCTCAGAGAAACGAGGTATGTGTAACTAAATAACCATGTTCTTTATTATTGATTCAAGCTGTCTGAATGAATGAATGCATTTTGTGCTGTTGGGTTCGTATCTATTTAGAATTAAATATTCATAATAGTAGGTTGTGAGTATATTTCTCATCATCGTTGAATATTACTGAACTCAAAATAAACATCTAGCTTCCTCACAACTTAGGATAATCATGCCATTTGCAAATTATAAATCTTGAAATCCCCGGCAGTCAATCTAATTGATGAATTCAATATGGCAGGAGGAAAGTCGTTCTATGTAGTCTTCTCTTTCTCGTTGCATGATTCGGATCATTCAGCTAAACTGAGCTGACGTAATCCAAAAACTGGGATATTATAGGACTTGTAACGACATTGAATGACATTTGATCGAGTTTTCCAGAACAATATTATATTCCAATTGGTATGGTATGAACAATTGATACTAAACTTGATCGATTTATAGCAAGTTGCAATGCGAACAGACCATGAAACATAGACGTAAAAGTGGACGTCGCCCCATTCTGGACAAGGTCAGCACAAGAAGATAATTCTAGTGCACTATGGCATTATTACTCAAACGGCCGAAACGTATTGCTTCATTACTGTGAATTTCCGAGTAGGTCTCTAGAGTTTTATGGCTATCAATCTATTTGACGGATACAATAAATAAAGGGGTCAGAAAGTCGGTGGTGGGTTCTTGCCGGACAGAGCGTTACGACCCATATAGGGTTCCTGGTATGACGACCGCACTGCGGTGGCCTAATAATTAGAGCGTCGGCCTCGTAAGCGTTAAGTTCTAGGTTCAATTCCAGGCCGGGTCATACCGAAGACTTGAAAAATGAAACTTGTTGCTTCCTCGCTTACGCTCAGCATTGAGAGGATAGAAGTACTGGTTCGCTCGGTGTCCGTATAATGTAACTGAGTGGGGTGTCATGTCTGCCTATGGCATGATATTTCAGTGGGGCAGCATTAGATCTGCTCTGTTACAAGTAAGTATCGCCCCTCCCCGTCCCTTCCCTTCCCCGTTGTGATATAGCTGAATAAAAAGTTGAAAGCGACGTTAAACCCTATTCACTCGCTCACTCACTCCTGGAATGACACTCGATATGATTGAATGCATGCATAGCGAATGGACGGATGGACACAGGGACGACGAAGCCGCAAAATCTGAGCTAGCCATCTTTCAACCAGAAAACATCTGAAACCTAAAAGAATTGTTCTGATAGATATATTACATGCTTGGGAACATACTTACACGATAAGTCTTAATATACTATCTAAGCAGATCATCTCACCGCTGTCAACAAGCTTGACATGTATGCCTTCACCATCGATTTCCAAGTTCGGGAGATATAAATCCACATAATCCGCGATGGAGGAATATAGATCAGCTGCGTCTTGAATCCGACCAAATTGTCCCGTTATCAGTCCGTTGTATTCGAGCAGCATAAGTAAGAGTCTCATTACATGGGATTTCTCTCGAACAGTTTTAGAATACTCTGACGCGATCCCACGCAATGTAGCCAGATCGTCGAAAGAAGAAACATCTCCGCTTGCTGCTTGATGAAAAAGGGAGGTTAAAAGAGGAACGAACAACTGACATTTGCCTCGCTCTTCAGTGTGCGATATGTCATATAAGTGATTCATCCCTGGAAGGAAATAATTTCCGAGTCTTTCGGCTTGGAGACAGGTAGAAAGTGTTTCAAAGATCTCCAGAACTCTCGCACCAATGTTGGTTTCCTGCCAGTCCGCCTCGCATGGATACTTTTCAGTCGCGAAAAATAATAACTGCTTCAACCAATATGACGGCGCAATCGTTGTGAACGTGTCAAGCTTGAAGTCATAAACCGGTGGTAGAAAGCCACGGACGAGTAGTTTTGCTATTCGGTAACAACGCCTTACATTTACCGAGTTGCTTAAGTTAACCAACATCCGCTTTTCCCTCACACTATAAGTTAAGTCCCAATATGTGCTGTCTCTGATCAGAAAATGGTACATTTGCTGATCAGAAATAAGGTCGTCTAGTGTACATGACCTTATGAACAGATGTCGAGTTTGTGATGATCTTTCGAACGGAACGCAAAATGAGAAATCCAGAAATACATCTAGTGACATTTGCTTTTGCGGGTGTTCCCATCGGAGTCTTATCGTCCGTACCTTTCCTCTACCTTCTTCTCCAGCCACTGTTAAAAGAGGACCCCGCTTCCAGTTTGGGAGGAGAAATGAAAAGATTTCCTCGCAAACAGCTGATGTCAGTGTGGATAAAATGTCCGGTGTTTTGGACTTTGAATAAATTACTTTTTCTTTTGGTAAATAATGCAAAGGAAACTCAGATTTCCGCACATTCAACATGTTCTCGTCTTCCGGGTTCGTGTTTCCCGGTGAAAATTCCACAGCCTCTTTAAGTGTCCATTGAGCCAAGTCCTCAAGTTCTATCATGAAATCGAATTCGTCGAAAATGCCGATTTTTGTTTCTTCTGCAACGCTACCCAATTTGTGCACCTTACACCGGGAAAACAAGTCAGGTTGTTTGCTGCGTAGAGATTGAAACGTCTTCTCCACCATTTTGTTGATTTCGACGACTATTCGATCGTTACTGGAACCCATCTGCTTCGCTTCGTCATCTCTTTCAATGCTCAACAAAAAGTTGTTCCAGAGGAGCTCTACCTTCTGTGTGGACGAGTCTGCATTTGTTGTTTCTTGAGTAAACATGGTATTGTTCCTAGGGATGTATTTTGGTACAGATTGATCTTTACCTTCCGGTTTCGACAATGCTGCTATTCGCTGCCATTCTTCATAAGGTTCAGTTCCTCGGACGTAAACCGTGTCCCATGGTGAATGTTTCGTAGACTCCAAATTCTCGTCGTGTTTCATCTCTTTCTCGTTTTCACCTGTTAGTTCATAAGAGGAAGCAGTTTCATCATTTGCCCACAGCAATGATCCCAACCTATCGGCCATTTTCGAGTAACTGAAAAACAACAAAAAAATGAAGAGTTAAGAAAGGTTTCAGAGAAATGACGATTGTAATACATATGTGTTTAGTCTGGATGAAGAGATTTTTAAATGAAAAATAAATTTAATTCGTGACCATGACTTATAAGATCGTGCTCACGATTTAATTGACCAGTAGTATAGCCACATTTATTTTGTTGTGGCAATACCAGATAGCAACTGACCCCTTTTCAGACAAATATTAAGTCGTTTACTTATTGGAGAGATATGCAGAAGGGGAAAAATTTAAGACGTCTGGCGACTAATATGTCACTAGAAATACAACAGCTGACCACAGCACGTTGAAGGATAGCCTATAGAAGAACTCTACGTTTTAATAAAGTCCACAGCTGCAATAGAGCCGGTAGAAACAGTTAAGCACAGTGGTGATAACAATACTCTGCAATATAGGTACATTGTGTCGATGAGGATTCGCGTCTATTTTAGAGTGATTCAAACCTAAGACACTCGCAAAATGAAGATTTATTATTAACATATTGTAGAGAAATAAAGAACACTACTGCAAAAAAATTAAAATAAATAGAGGCCCATGGGATATATAGAATGGTGGTTGAGAAGATAAACGTTGTTGCTTGATTGGGGATGGGGGGGGGGGAGCAGATCTCATCCTTCGCAAGTAAACTTTTTTTCGCATAATTTAGATTTTATTGCAGAGTACTTCCATATGTAAATTAGTATTTTGCTATTTATGGCTAACAGGAAAAATATTTTTCAACTGATTGTGATACTCGAGTGTCATTTTCAGAGATTTTGATCTTGGTGTGTGCACTTGCAATAGTGGGGATAGTAAAACCCAAAACAACTATCGGTCACAAATACATAATGTAATTTACTCATTAGGAAGTAGAGATCACTTTCTGGTAAAATTTACCATACTGATTGTAGTAGATCCTACTGAATCAGTTGGAGTCCTCATTCATAATGATGAATGGAGAAATAGCAGAACCTGCGGAATTGCAGAACATTTTTCTTGACAAAACTGGTTTACATGTACATAGCTATGCAGGGATGATGATGGAATTTTTTTTTAGAAAAATGCTGATTAAAGTGAACCGAGTGTCTTCGCTGTTACAGCGTATCTTGGAAAATGCTGAAAAGTGTTTGACTGAAGAAAATGACATCTAAGATGCGGTGCAATTAAATGTTAAATATTGAGTGTGCGATTAATTTCTAGCCATACACTTTTACACTGAATTTTAAACAATTATCCAAATTTATCGTTATGTACCGATTAACAAAGATACATTTAGGAAACTGTTTAATTCACTGCCAACTGTATGGTCGCGACAATTAATCGCTTATGTCAATAATTGTATGGTAACCTTTCCCTTTCTATATTTTGCCGGAGCTTATTCCATATTGTGCATAATTTACACTGACTAAAAAAGATACATCCTAATAGAGAGAGAGAGAGAGAGAGAGAGAGAGAGAGAATTAAGGTTTAATGTCGCGTTCAGCAATATTTCAGCTTTATAGCGACAATCAAACAAAATTCTTATTATTCCAACAAAAACAATTCAACAACCCATCAACCCAGAAGTAATCAACACAACATACCAAAAAACATGCACATACATTAAAACTTATGTAACAAACCGATTTCGTTCAAATAACCTAAAATACCGTCTTCTGTTACCCGACTAAAAGATCTTTCTAAAGTACCTGCTTGATGAAAAGAATCTATTATAATCTTAAAATCTATACACTCGATCAGAATATGTTTCACTGTGAAATCTTCGTGGCAAGAAATACACCTTGGGGCTGGTTCCTTTTTTAGTAAATGTTCGTGAGTTAATCGGGTATGGCCGATTCTACATCGCCTGATCATGGCTCGATCGAAACGTTTCTGGCTACTCAGATGAACATATCCTACAGTTTTTTTGAAACTTGTTTAATTTGATATTATCCACAGCATCCCATGAAGATTAAAACAGCTTTCTCACATAAGCACAGTTAGAGGGTCTAAAATCGCTATTTGCGATTCAAACAGGATCAACCTCATCATCTAGGGCTGCCTTAGCCATTTCATCAGCTTCAGTATTCCTTTGATGCCAACGTGACTAGGCAACCTACAAAACACATCAATCTGTTGATGAAATCTACCACCGCATAGTTGTCGAATGTTTAAAATGGTAGGGTGAGTTGAAGTTCTACTCTCAGTCGCTTGAAGGATGGCAGTGAATCTGGGAATAGGACATATTTTCCTCATATATTAGACCCAATACCTTCTAAATTTAACAATAGAGCTTTGGCTTCGGCAGTGAAAATCGAACTTTCACCTGGAAGGTTTTAGATTCGGAACTAAAGACTATAGTAGCACATGCTACTCTCTCACCATCTTTAGAACCATTTGTATAAATAGCTTGATGCGATCTGCATTTTTCTCTCAATAGACCAAATTCCTGTGTATTCACGAGATGGCTCGTGTCTGCCATTTGCTATTTCGTCATTTTAATACCTGCTTCTGGTTTGGCTAACTGCCATGGTGAAGCTGGTAAGAGCTTTTTAGGCTGAGCTTAAAACCAGCTACTACAGTGTGTGGCTTCATACGAATTCCAAGAGGTGGAATAATGGAGGGTTTCTTGAAATACAAATCTACGTATTGAGGGTTGAAAACACAGTTATATGCAGAATTTGAGCGATTAAATCGCAATTTTGTGATATATTGCAGTGATAGTTTAATTCTTCGAAGTTCTAAAGGAGATTTATCATTTCGACATATAAGCTTTATTTAGGTGATTTTCTGAACGCTCTGAGGCAAAGACTATCGATGAATGTATCCACAGCAACACATATGCCCTGCCCAGGGCATTTACCAAGTGTACAGTAGGCCGCTATTAGGTGAACCGTATTTGATGACCATCGGGAAGTTGATCTTTGATCCCAAATAACGTGATCTCTTTGCAGTTATATGATCAACATTTCTGTGAACTGAAAATCACCACAGCATACCTCAAAATATGAGCTTTCATGTACTGCGATATTCACTTTCGAACGTCATCGTGAAATTGATCTTTGACCCGCAGCTAATTTGATCTCTTTCCAGTCACATGGTAAATATTTATGTGAGTTGTGAATTGTAATAGAGCATACCACAAAGCATGATTGATCGTCAAATGTTACCATGATCTTTGACCTATCGGCCCCCAAATCAGTTAATACTTGGATGGGTGACAGGGTACTGTACTGCTGGGCTGATCAGAGTCCAGGGTAATAGGAACTGAGGACGATCATAGTTGCTACGCTAATGACTCGCCAGCGGTGACATCTGGGGAAGTCCATAGTACCCGCTGTCAATTAGAGACCGCTATATATAAATTCTCTCACGGTAGCACATCGCACACACCTGGTCAAAACATGAGGGTGAGTCTAACAAAACCCCTCGGCTTGCCCCAAGCAATTGAGAAAAATGCTGGGAATGTGCAACATATTATGGCTATACTAATCATCCAGAATTGTCCTTTTTAGAGAATATCATCAATTCTGCAGATAAAGCAGCTACATTCAAGAATATATATCACAAATCATATCTAGATGAATACACAAAAAGGGTGATAACTCTGTAAAATAAGGGCCGAGACGAATACTTTTTTGTAGGCTTGTAGAATTCAAGTATACAAATAAGTTTCCAAAATGTGGTAGCTGTCGTGAGCACAGTTCTTCAGACATAACTGGTTAGATTAAAACATATCCAAGATCAGTACAAAAATTCAACTCCAAAAATAAGGGCTGAGACGATGATTTTCCTGTACGCTTCTAGAATACAACTAGATAACTAAGTTTCCAAACTTTAGCAGCTGTACCGAACACTTATCTGCAGATATAACTTGTACATTTAACTACAGATCACAAAAACGGAGATTATCACACCCGAAAGGGGCATTACTCCATAAAATATGAGCCGAGACAACTCATTTTTTTGTAGGTATCTAGACTACATCTGGATAAACAAGTGTTCTCATAATTTTGTAGCTGTACCAAACACAGTTAATTATATATACTGCTTACATTCAAGCATATATCACAAAATCAGAGAAAACTGCACCCGAAAAAGGGGCATAACTTTGTACATTGCGGGCCGAGGCGATTAATTTTTCGTTGGCTTCTAGAATACAACAATATAAATAAGTTTCCAAAATAAAGTAGCAGTATCGAACACAGTTCTGCAGATATAGTTGGGTACATTCAAGCATATAGGACAGAAATAGAAATTAATATATCTGTGAAGAGGCATAACTCTGTAAAATATGGACCGAGGAGAGCCACTTTCGATAGGCGTCTGATTTGGCACTAGATAAATGTGTTCAAAATTTGGCGGTTGTGTCTCAAGCGGTTTTGTCTAGACTGCGGTAACGGATGGACGGACGTACAAGGCGACGACATAACCTCGAGGCCAAAATGACCGAGGGGTAAAACGAGACGGGTCTATATGTACAGTACAGTCAGGAGGTGTCAATGCACTGTAAATAAGTTACTTGCACAGGCTGCACAGCACGGGGCCTCGACTGCTACTCACCCTGCCTTGCCCACCCTGGTAAGCGGAGAGGTTACTGCAAGCTTCTAAATACCTCTGTAAGAGGGTGCTCCTAGAAGAAAGGAGGAATTTCCCGATCAACAACAATAACAATAGGCTTCTTCGGATCATCACAGAGACAACAAACCTGCGAACTTTAAAGAACATCAGAGGAGAGTAACTCAAGATATAGCACAGAGAAGTTTAAGCATTACAGAGTGAAGGACGGAATGAAAGGCCAAAACATAATGCTATTTCGACCAAGTCGGCAGGACATAAAAACCCTACTCACCATAGCATGTGGTAATGCATATGTGCCAATCTGTAATTTAAAACGATAATTTATTGGGAGGCCCGGCTGCCTTGGACTGGAGTACAGTAGTTCAACTATTGCTTCTCACTGATCAGGAAATGCCCTCTCAAAATGGTGAATTTTGTCCGACCCGGGTAACTGGGCTAGAAACCAAGTTCCTTAACATGCACCATTCAAGACTATAGTCCAGTAAATCTAGCGCATTTTTGGGGTTAACCCACCACAAATTGCAACAGAATTTATTTCACTGCTATGCATTTCAGAAAGGTCCCCAGAATAACATACTAAAAGTCTACAGTCCCATATGCATGGGAAATATATTAATATTAAACCTTGAACATTTACCCCTTTTTCGTCGATATGAATTTTAGGAATTCAACCTTTTTTCCTACCCTGGTTTTCTGTGACCACCAAACGGAGAGAGACTTGGACTTCAAACTCTCAGGATACGTAGCTGATCGTATTATGCATATTTTCAGCCTTTTCACAATGTATAATGACTATTGCTATTTGGTTCAATTCAAAATGGCGGACGTGGCATCTGACTGAAAATGTTCGAGCATCATATGTTGGAAGACATGGATTAGTTAAATAGTATATAACTATCGGGCCATTCAACTGTTATTTCGAACCAGGTCAATTCCCAAAACTAAAGCAAAACTGAATGTCCAGGCAAACTGCAGTTTGACCCATAACAAATTGCAACAGAATTTTTTTCGCTGATATGCATTTCTAATAGGTCCCCATAACAACATACTAAAAGTCTACCAAAAATCTATTTGGTAGAGATACGACTTTTTCTAAAACAAAGATACACCATCATGCCTCATATAATCAATTTTGGTTTGTCTCTGAATAGGACAGTTTATCATTCAGAAATCCAATTAATACATACTGATATAGGATACATTATTTCAGGGTGGCGAAAACGTTTGCATTCCCAATGGATTTGCTCATAAAAATTAGATAGCTAAACGATAGTTCAGCACCAGGGTATATAATCATACATGGTAATATCCTGCCAGTTGTCATTATTGCCATTAGCATTGCCATCCGAAAGGGAACTGACAAGCTGTGATATATTTTCTTTCAACCTATGACAATCACAGACAATAGTTCCATCAACTTATAAAGATATAACTCTATTATCACAAGCACGTAGCAAGTGTCAGGTCCGACATTCCATAGTGTTTGTACCTTGTGAAAAAAATGCAGCCTTGCCAATCAGAAGAGAGAGAGAAATTAGCGTTTAGCAATAGTTCAGATATATAACGACAATCTGCCAATCATTCATGATCCATCACTATTGTTTGTAAGACAAATGTTGTTGGTGAAAGAAGAATAATTGTGCAGATCCTGATATATCATTTAATTATCAAACAAATAATACTTTGAATTATAGGCAAACTTGACGGGATAACTTATCATGTTTCACTTTACATTCTGGTTCATGGTAACATATTATTACGGGAAGTGATTTCTCATACATATAGTTGATGTCTTTTATTGTTATTCCTCACGAACACTGCCATAAGTTGAGAAATATTTCACTGCACTATCAATCCCAATAACAGTCTTCGCTAATGTCATTTTCAAAGGTCTGGGTTTGATGAGTTTGCACAGCTCAGTCCTTTGCATTCACCACACACACTTGAACACTCCAGGCCATGATCCTTACAGGCGCATCTGCATCATCTGCACTCCTTTTTTTAGCTCAGTGACAGTTGTCTTCTTCAAGGCAGCACCTTTGTCAATGCCATATCGTCGGAATACTGTGTCACAGCCCAGAATGGCATGCACAAGTAACATATTTGTACAGATTTGCATTCCCAGAACAGCCTTTGAACTCTCCGGCCCCGCTAGTGACATGGTCATTCAGTCAAAGAAAGAAGAATTCCTAGCAAACAACGTCAACAAGCAGCAGTTAATTACTCTTATGAGTGACAAGTTGGAAAGGGCGGGATGTTTCATTGTTTCATTTTTATTGTAAAAGTAGCCGTTTAATCGACTGAAAGCATCAACACTTTGGTTGGTTGATGATATTGACCTGTTAGTTGCAGACATGGATGACAATAATATCTACTATCAGCCAGAGTCAAAAGAGAATGCCAGGAAACGGATAGTTTGAAATGTCAAGAAGACAAAGGCTGTGCTGGGAATGTAAGTCTGCACAAATATGCTGTTTGTACATGCCATCCAGGGCTGTGACACAGTATACTGACCATATGGCATCGGCAAATGTGCAGCCGTAAAGAAAACTATACGCTCAATGAGCTATTTCGCCAACAAGCTGAAGTGTTCAACCAAGGCCACCGGGATTCCCGATGGAGGTTATCTATTGCAGGTGCTTGTGTGTTTATACAACGATAACCCTGACAAAGCAATTGGCTGCCTGAGATACAAGCGTTTCTGTGACAAAAACGAACCATATGTGTGCAGGTACAAAACCTTCCACCAACATCATCAGCTAAGTACCAAGGTTCACGTGTTTAGAGTGGAAAAAGAACGACAATCCATTGCAGCCACAAGAATGAGGGTGGACAGCTTCTCTCTGTGAAAACTGAACTGCCACTAGTTCCATTGGCACTATTTGAGGTTATCAGGTGCAACTGCAAGAAAGATTGCAGCTGAAGAAGATACATCTGTAGGAGCATGGCCTATATTGTTAAAAATGTAAAATGAAACATGATAAATCGCATGGTAGAAGTTTGCCTATAATCTAGATTATTATTTGTTTGATAATAAAATGATATCTTAGGATCTGCATAATTATTCTTCTTTCGTCAAAACATATATCTGACACACAATTGTGACAGATCATTCATGGCTTGCAGAGCTGCCTTTTTCAACAAGGCCCATGTTGTGATAATAGAGAGATATCTCCATGAGTGGGTTTGTGGAAATATTGTCTGTGACAGTTATCGGTTGAAAGAAAGTATATCACAGCTTGTCATTTCATTTATTTTTGGAAGAAAATTCCTCTTTCAGATGATTATGCTTATGGCAAAAATGTTAACTGACTGAATATTACCATGTATAATTCATATAGCCTGATGCTGAACTATCAGTTTGCTATCTACGCTTATGAGCAAATCCACCGGAAACACAAATGTTTTCACCACCATGGCATATTGTACCCTGGATCATGGATTAATTGGATTTCTGGATGACAAACTGTTCTTATTCACGGAAAAAAACAATATCCTACTTTGCTTATATGAGGCATAATGGCCTGCCTATCATGTATTATAAAAGGGCATATCTTTGTTTAAAAAAAAGGTCGTATCTCCACCAAATAGATTCTGGTAGACTTTTAGTATGTTGTTCTGGGGACCTATTAGAAATGCATACCAGTGAAAAAAAATATGTTGCAATTTGTTTTGGGTCCAGCTAAAAAAACAGATAGATTGCCTGGACTGTCATGAAAATGGTAAAAAGTTCAGATTTAGAATGACCCCATACATCCGCCATTTTGAATTTCTCCATAAACATTTTTGTGCAAGGGTATTATTTTAGGTTGAGTATAACCTTGATATGATAACGAATGGAATGAGTGTAAGTAATGACCCATTTCTTTCACGCTTAGTACCAAATACAAGGTTTTCTTATAGGAGCAAGAGACAGGTAAACACTGAAATTTCGCGAAAAATACCTCAAATTTCAACTTAAAATTTAAGATATTTCCCATGCATATCTGTTTGTAGACTTTTAGTATGTTATTCTAGAGACCTTTCCGAAATGCACAGCAGCAAAAACAATTCTGTTGCAATTTGTGGTGGGTCAAACCTCAATTTGACTGGACTACTAAAATATTCCATTTCCACCTTGTAGGGGTCGGAGCATTTACATGAATGTATTTTGACAGCAATAAGAACATTGTCAATGCAAATTGTTCACAGATGTAGTCCCGGGGTAGGTGGGGGTTATGCCCGACGAACAATACATCGTAATAGTCTCTGCGTATTATAATACACATACAATTGAACACATGTAACTACATACTCTGTGTTAGCCGACAAAGATATGTGTACCCTTTATTATTGGGTAATACAATATTCGTAGATTCAGCAATTAAGGAAAAGGATGCCTAGACTGAATATAATTGTTTTTAATTGACTCCTATGCTGACAAGTTAATTCTCTCTGGCACACGGTATGATAACGACCCGCCATTAAAAATGTACGGCACTCCTGCCTATATTTTGGCTTATAGAAATTGGACTCTACAAATAACTATAGTATGCTTAATATGAAAGTGACAAACGACAGACTGCATCCTGGTATGAAGCAAATACCAATGACGAACTTCGCGCGGGTTGACAGAGTGCGAGGTTAACGTACTCTGCTTGGCATGCGATTATCAGCTCCATTATGGCTGTTTGATTAAAAACAATGGAAAAGTGTGTTTGATACCTTTTGAGAAAGCTGGTATTCCAGACAAATCCTACAATGGGGTCGTATCTCCGAAACTATCAATGTTATTCCGTTCAGTCGTTCAGGCTCCGAGTGAGTTAGTTATTAGCTATACTCTAACTAACATCCGGATGACCTCAATGTCAATTCTATAGACAATTGCAAAATGGATTGAACTGAATTTTACAATTTCAAAAGGCATATCTTAGTCTAGATGGACGTCTTCCCATTTTTTAACTGATAAACAATTCATCAAGAGAGTGCAATATATTGCCAGAGAGGTAAGATCAACAGAAACGTTAGGACCAGTATTTATTTATTTTGTTTAGGAAATGGGCCATTTGTTAAAGTATTTTATGCAAACCACGTATCATATTTTTTCTTACAGATATTTGGTATTTTTTCCATGCGTTTTCTCCCCATGCATTTCTGCATCTTCGTCCTCGGTATAGGTGTGTGTCCACGCATGTAATTTGACCCAGTACCGATTCATTGGAAAATCCGGGCGAAACCGAACTAAATTGAAACTGAAACTAGACTATTTGCCGAAGCTGTCCTCCAATTTAATGTATATCGGATAAGAAATAAATGATCCAGCGCTATATAAATGTAACTAGAAAGAAAGTTGAGAGGAACAAAAAATTGAATGGAACTAATTGTTTGGTCGGATAAAGGGGTATTACTGATTGTTCAGTGAAGCGGCTAAGATAATAGCCAGCTACAAATTTGTGCACAAATATGTGAAGTTATGTCATTCATCATTTTCATTGGTAACGTATTCGTCTGTTAGTTAAGAAGTGCAGTGAGAGAGCACTTTCGTTCATATTATTATGGTGATAACTTTGTTTTTCACAATAAAACGGTTGAAGGTGAGGGGAATGGAGGCCAATGCTATATCACAATAAGGAATGTGAGAGTAAAAAGAGAATACTATGTCTTTCAGCGTCTGTCTATTAACCCGTTCTGGCCTTAGAGGGGGGGGGGGCGGATTCCAGTTTGGGTGGCGGAAGAACAGAATAACGGAGATACAGTCACTATACCACAGAATAGTGTGGAAATTTCCAAAGTTTGTGTGTATGCTTCATTCATTATCGGGGTAGATGTCGTTGTTCCTACAAAAGTTGTGGCGAGTTTAGTGGTTTGATAGAGTACAGAGGGTCGTTCGTAAACAATATCAGAAAGTGTACATGTTTTTACCGTTTCCGGTGCCTGGCTGTCGCAATACTATTTCACAATAAAGTTGTTCATCCGTTCGTGATCTCGACGTCGCTGTGCTGCCGATTTCTGTCAAGTGGGTCGGAAACCCTGCACTGGTGCAGGTTTTGTTCGTGTTATCAGCAGTACGACTTTATCGTCTTGGTGCATATTCTAAGTCAGAGTGTAGTTTTGTACGCCTAGTATTTGAACAACTGGCCGGAGATACTCAGGAAATACGGACTGGATCATTGTCGAATGATGGGGTGAGCTAGCTGCGGTAGATGAATGTACACGGGACTCCAACGGGTTAACTCCACCAAGCTGTAACAGGGCTTGTTACGATATAAACTTAACGCAGAGTCTCCGATGTAAATCCAGATATGACGGTGTTTATCCACAAATAAGCAGTCAAACATAAAATATACATGACAATCGGTTTTCCAGATACAGTAAGTTTGGGAATCCAAAATTATTAAAACGCAGTGACCGTACAGAGTTTGGTTATCCAGAAAACTAGACATAATGACAGAACGTTCAAGTTTTATACGAAGATATGTCAATGAACCAACATGGCAGATAGACACAAAAACAAGACATAGAACTAGAAATACAAGTTTGACCAAACATACAGGTAAAAATATGAAAGAAGCTATTAAATAAGAACAGTATTAAACATGTGTGCGATCCACGTATCCGTTCAACAATCGGACCTCACGCAGGGTTTTCCTCTTAGTGGTCTCGCATTACTCTTTTGTCAGCCGGTTAATTGCAATTAACAAAAGACGCATCAGTTCTCCGATATATGGTTCAGTATAATTGTTAGCTAAAGAGAAAATCTTAAAAGTGAAGTTATGAAAGGAAATATGATAAGTTACAGAATTATGATATAAGTTGAATTAAAGTTTAATAAGAAATGTTGAATAAATAAAGGTAGTGGAAGCTCTGTTACAGTTGACAAAAACCATGGTGTACTGATGAAGTGGTTTCGTTAATGAGTCAGTATATTGCGACTTTTGTTTTAGATGAACAAAACCAATCAACAAGCAGTTCGCCTGATTTTGAGCTATTTCTCGAATTGAATAAGCTAGACAGCTCTAAAAACCGGCAGTTTTGTGCAAGTAGATACCTGTCACTTGATATACCATTTGTTCATTTTGTTGAACAATAGAATATATGTGTATGCTTTTGTAAAATTAAGGATTTATTGATGGGGGAAACATTTTACGTTATTTGACTGTCTCCATACCATATACTCTAATCTTGTTCTCTGCGAACATTAACATCATACATGGTAGATTTTAGAGTGAGGGATTGAGAAAGTAAAACAAATATTTTTTCCTAATTTTGATCTTATTTTTGAGTCAGATATACGACATATACAGCCGCTATCATTTATACAACTATACCACACTAAATACATGTAACATAACACATAGTCTGCTTATTTTGATTATTAAACACAAAAGTTAAGAATATTTTCCTAACTCGAAGGATTTTCTCTAATTTTGGGGGTAGGGTAAAATTTTGAGTTATCGCTATAGTACTAAACCAGATAATCTGATCTTGTTTATTACAAACACTAGCCTGATGAATGGTAAAACATTTTATATGCCGATCAAGCGATTCGGATGAGAATTTTTTTTTACCTGCGATGGAAAAAATAAAACTAAAATATTTTGCATCATTTCGATCTTATTTATTGTATTGAATCAGATAGGGTGAGTGAGTAGGATTTAACGTCGTTTTCAACATTGTTTCAGTCATATCAGGACGGTTGAGTCAGATATATATACGATATATACAGCTGCTATTATTTTTCACAACCATATCAAAATAAATACCTGTAACATGACACATAATCTGCTTATTCTGATGAGTAAACAGGAAAGGTACGAATATTTTCGTAAAACGAAGGATTTTCTTTAATTATGGGCGGCAGGGTAACATTTTAAGTTATCGCGATGACACTAAACCAGATAATCTGATATTGTTTATAGCAAACAGTAGTCCGATGAATGGCAACAAAATTTGAATGCGGATCAAGCGATTCGGTTTAGAAGACATGCCATTGTGTTTGTTTCTACCTTGGATCGAGAAGTAAAATAAAAATATTTGCCTAATTTCTAGCTTATTTATTTATTGAGTCAGATATAAGATATATACAGACGCTATTATTATACCACACTACATACCTATAACATGAAAAAATATCTGGTTATTTTTATGACTAAACAGAAAAGTTACAAATAGGGTTCTCTTCAATTTTGGGGGGTAGGGAAACATTTTTACTTATCGCTCTGTCACTGAACCAGATAATCTGGTGCTGTTTATATAAAACAGTAGCCAGATGAATGGCAAAAATTTGTATGTGCTGATCAACCGATTTGATGAAGAGGTCATGCCATCGTGATTGCTTTTACCTGAGATGGAAAAATTAAAATACGAATATTTTGCCTAATTTCTCGATTCTTTCCTTCACTAAACCGTACACATAGCTTGGATGACCGTCAATTTTTGCAACAGTTAGATGACATCCAATACCTTTAATTTAAGACATAATATGTTCATTTTAATAAGACAATATGAAAATTACGAATGTTTTCTTAAATTTGAAGACTTTTTGCTAAATTAATCACATTTTAACGCCTTGAATTCAAACGCACATAATTGTAAACCGACAACCAGGCAGATTATATGCGCATGTGTACATCTACACATCACATCAGATATCAGGTATGCAGGAAAAACTGGTAACGGAAAGCTAAGCTAAGCCACTTTTTCACATCTGGCCAACTGACTAACAAATGAGAAAAACAGGTAAAAACATGGAAAATGGCAGCCAAAGCCCAAAACCACCAGCGGACTACCTTAAATACTATTTTGTTTGTCGTGTTACATATTGCAATATTTTGTTGTAATAACAGTGCTAATTGTATTAAAGTCTCAGAAGATATCCTTCCTCTCTCAGCGAACAAAGTCGGACAAAAAAGTGTTTTACAGTGTATACTATAGTAGGGGAATAGTCCGGAGGGGAATAGCCAGGGAGGGGAAATGTCCGCACTGCACAATTACCAATGCAGAAGCTAATAATCCTGAAGGTAGTTTATTCCACTGGGCATGCGGGACTCCACTCCACGGGAGGGGGGCTCATCTCCCAGAGCGAGTTATCTTGGCCGCGAATGGAACCAGACATTAACACCCTGAACGACTTTTTCGATATCTGACTGATCGCATTTCTCCGCTGAATGGCTCGATCAGGCTCGATCAGCGCCCTTCTTCACGCAATCGCCTTCAATTTATGCTTTCTTCGAACAATGTCGTGCGATGTTACATCCATTTTGAGTCTATCTATCATTCAAAATGTTTGTTACTTTTTCCGCGCAATTTTGAAACGTTTTTGCCCGTTTTTCATCTTCAGTGCCCCAAACTAGCGCGCCTCGTGTATTGCTCCAGTTCATTAAGCTTCTGATCTGTGTTATACACCCTCTCGTCTAGATCTTCAGTAGCATCTACATTGTTGGAAATTTTGCTCATCAGACAAATTTTCTTCCCTCAACCAAAAACGTCTCCCTCAAGAGCCTAGATTTTTTCCACCAGGCTGCTGGTTATTTTTTTTATGGACTGTATGAGAAGTTGGTGATAACTGTATAATAAAACATTATATTATCCTACTTGATCACCCCAAATCGCCCATGCCAGATAGGCTGGATTGTTTCCATTTGTTTTTGTCACAGGCAAACGAATATGCTAGATTTTCATTCGAATTGACCAACTAAATATATTAAAACTGGAAGATATCCCGTGACAATCCCGTGTTGTTCATAAAGTCTTATTTGGCTGGTTTCAGATTGACAGTCACAGAACAGCAAATTGCGTTAAATGTCGAGATCACTTTGGGTAAAAAGTCAGGAATCATCGGTGGAACATCATAAAATATTAAAAGCGCTATGCGTCGAACATTCCATTCCCATTTCAGTTCTGTCTTATACCTCTGCTGACAGTCTTCAGGGCATTCTTTGTGTATCTATTTCCCATGTTGATATGACAGTAGTAGTAAAGGCGTACATCGTGGATTATTGGCCTTTGAGCAGTCTCCCCCTCAAATTATGCAAATTCCAAAGGTCAGTATTTTCGCTTGCTTTTTCATCGGGCCTCCACCTCCGATAATATCCGCAGATGTTGCAAACGTCATCAATTCGAGGACCAACAAGTGTCAACATGTTTGGAAAAGCTCCCTTAATGTCCGATATCGTCCGCAGATTTCCGTGACGTCATCAATTTGGAAACAAAACAGCGTCTGTAACCAAATGATCGGGATGATATCGTGATCGTCGAGCCATCTGCACATGAAGGGGTGCATGAGAAAACTTAACACTTAACAAAAAATCTGGATTGAACCCATGGATTTCTTTCTCACGGAGCAGAATACAGTCAGAAAAAAAGGTAATGGTCTATCACCCTTCAATGGTGAGCAGACCTGGCCATCACCTTTAAAAGGTGATGAGTTAGAGCCATCACCTTTGAATGGTGACGGCCTTCACCCTGTAAGGGTAATGAGGTTGCCTCGTCACCCATAAAATGTGATTAAGTAAATTTACAATCATTGTTTATCACTCATCAGAGATGATGGCATTATCCTTAAATGCGATCATCAAAAAGGGTGATGGCTATAACTCATCACCTTTTCGGGGTGATAGTTATCACTTTTTTCTAACTGTGTTTGTCCGATTTTGATGACGCTGTAGCGTACGATGGGAAGGTCTCGGAGCATGTTGATTGAATTTCGCAGGAATCATGATGCGCATGTGAACTTGGTAGCAAGGCCTGGTCTGGACGTTTTGTCATCTAGGTGGGCCATCCCTGGTCCAATCTTGTCCTGCATGGTCTCATTTCAAGCTATCATGGTGTAGAATCAGGTCGGTGTGGTTTTTATTGGAACTCACGTCAATCGTCGCATGTACAATAGGAATATAGTAGAAAAATGTCTTATTGGCCGTCATGGTTCATTAATAGTATCGGTGTTCGAGAAAACTGATCGCCGACATGTTAATATCAGAAACCAGAAAGCATCCTTTAGCTCCACGCCGCTATATAGCTGAAATATGGGTTGATTCTTTGTTTACAGAGTTGCTTGAATTTGTCATTAATAATATCTATGTGAAATTTTGCAACAATATATCAACAGCACATGGGTACTATTAATGGGTATCAAGTACCCCTTTTGGCTGACCTATTTCGGTTCTCTTATGAATACGACTATATGCAGACGCCATCAAAAAGCGATCATTTCAAAGCCCGTTCCTTCTCATTCACCAAACGCTATATAGACGATCTTCTCGCTATACAAGTGACGCCGTGAAGGATATATATCCATCCCGACTGGATTGAAAGAATCGTCAGAAATCCCAAACAATACATTATATTTAGACCTATATTTGTATAAAAATGAAGCGGGCATCCTCTCTTGTCGAATTTACGACAAAGGAAATGATTACAATTTCGAGATCGTAAACTATCCCTATCAGGACATAACATTCCAGTTGGATAGAGGGAGAGAGAGAATTAAGGTTTAACGTCGCGTTCAGCAATATTTCAGCTATATAGCGACGATCAAACAAAATTCTAAGCATTCAATTCAACAACTCAGTAAAATAATGCATTAAAACAGGTACAAACATTAAAATTTGTACAACAAACCAATCTCTCTCAAATAATCTAAAATACAATGCTCTTTTACTCGGCTAAAAAGATCTTCCAGCGTAGTTGCTAAGATCTTCCAGCGTAGTTGCTCGATAACAAGTATCCCTTACAATCTTAAAATCTATGCAGTCTATGAGAATATGATTCACCGTGAGATCTTCATGACATGGAATACACCTTGGGACCGGCTCCTGTTTTAGTAAATATTCGTGGATTAATCGTGTATAACCGATCCTACATCGTCTAATCATGGCCTGATCGAAACGTTTCTGACTGTTCAGATGCGTATAACCAACAGTTTTTGAACTCGTGAAGTTTGTTATTATCCATAGTATCTCATAAAGACTGAAACAGCTTTCGTACATAAGCGCAGATAGATGTAGGAGATTCCAACAGGATCAACTTCTTCATCTAGAGCTGCCTTAGCCAATCTATCAGCTTCAGTATTGCCTTTGATGTCAACGTGACTAGGCACCCAACAAAACACAATATCTATCTGTTGATCAAATCTAGTGTCATATAATTGTAGAATTTTCAAGATGGTGGGATGAGTTGAATTTCCACTTATAATCGCTTTAAGGCATGATAGTGAATCTGAGAATATGACATATTTTTTCCTTCTAGTGGATCCAATACCTTCTAAAGTTGCTAATAGACCTTTTGCTTCTGCAGTAAATATGGAACTTTTAGCTGGTAGACGACAGGTTTTAGTTTGGAACTAAAGATATTAGCACATCTCTCACCATCTTTAGAACCATCTGTATAACATTCCAGTGGGACCTGCATATGGCGTATCCATACCTCGTCTGATAGCATTCGCTAGATCCTCTTTAAGATTTCAATCAACGTCACAAAAGATTCTTGCAGAAACTCATAAATCAGGGTTATACCACCAAGCGCCTCCACTCAAAGTTTCTCAAATTTAGCAAAACATTGCGCCATGTTGAAATAACCGTAGCGTGCAAGATCTATGGCGTTACGTTTCGTAACTTGTATCTAATTCCGCTTAACCCGGGGCTGGGGATCGAATGAACTCGTGTACTTCATATGAACAGCGTGAGTGAGATACATCATTCTGTAGATAACGACTTTACTCCGAAAATCTTATGGATCGAGTAGTGATCAGCGATACAGATTCAAAATTTCAGAATATCGTGATGGCATCATTGAAAACTGTTGACTCTTCTCTCTTGCAGGCAACTGTTTATGTATACTTTGATTATTTTTGTTTGAATTTGGTGGTAATACTGTTATGTGAATTAGGCAATCGGATTATGGACGCGGAAATTCTTTAATGGTCGACGGCTGAATAATGAACTAAATGTTTATATTGAAAAAAGTTTATTGGTGAGACAGGAAAGAGGTACTAGAAAATTGTATGACATACAAAATAATACGACTTATTATACAGTTCAGTTCAAATTTAGCGAAATATAGAACGACATTTTGAAACCCTGTCCGGATATTCACCAAGGAAAGTATATAAAAACAATCTTAAAGTACCCAGGAAATAAAACTTCTCGATCTTCAATACAAAACGCTACAGAGAATTCTGTGCACAAATCGTTCTTAAATAAAATAGGAAAACGGATAGAAAATCTTTTTTCTTACTTCATTGAAGAAAAAGAAATGATAGTACATGTGTTGATTTTTCTGCTAAACGGTTAAAAAACTGTGGTCTGATGTGCGGAGCTGGTTGAACAACAAAAGTATGGTATGATCTTACAAATGATAAAACACTATATGACTGGGATAGCCAACAATATTTATTGAAAAACCGGATGCTGATTGCGAAAAGATATATTTGCATTAATAAATTCAATTATTCAATATTACATACTCATATTCTAGTTAAGAAGTCAATTCAAGATCAATTTAAAATAGAACCGTTCATTGTAAATACTACGTTTACGACAGAAAATTTCTTAAAAAATTTCATGTACTGACAAACTATGTCAGAGATTAAACAGCTAGTGTACCAGCAGGTTTACAATGTTTCTTGGAACATGTGGGGCGTTCTGTTGAAAATTGTGTGTGTTAAATTGCAATTAATATTCAATAAGCGAGTACGTAAATTTGGTGTGCCCTTTCATTGTGTATGTATCTATTGTTTAATTTAATATTTATAATTAGAAGATCATTAATAAAATCTACATAATGGATGGATGGGGTCTAATTGGAATGAGAGAGTGAGGGTGAATGGTTGGATGGATGGAGGGAAGAAGACTGGATTGAAAGAATGAAGAATTGTATAGATGGAGGGAAAAAGACTGGATTGGAAGAATGAAGAATTGTATACATCAGTTTGATTGATCAAGTTTCTCACCTCAACACACATTGATCATGATTCCCGTTGTTGTACAACTTCGGGAGTATGTCCGGGGAGTACGTCACTTCCCTTGATTACGTCAATTCCGGTGATTACGTTACTTACGGGGTTGGTTTCACTCTTCCCCTTCCTCCGCTGGGCACAAGTGACGCAAAAGGCTCTAATTTTACACTGCTGAAATAGAACTAATGACCGAAAATATTTACATGAAATATTAAAACAGATTGTGGGAATGGCATTGAACTCAATTCCCAGGTTCTTGGATGAAAGGCGAAATACCACTTTTTGTTTTCATATATGGCATATAGGAGAATGTTTGTAGATATTTTGAGCGCCATCATTTATTGACCGTTCACAGAAACTCTGTCTTGATGCAACTTCTTTACATGTTTGGACAGATCTTTGAGGGTGAAAGTACAGCCGGGCCTTATAACTGATATTTGAAAGGTACAATTCCCTCCGCAGAAGAGCCCAATGTCCCCAAACATATACTACGACGGGTGGATGATCTGCGTTGATTGTGTCAAGTCGGCTAGGTACTAATATTTGATTTGATTTTTTATTCACCATATATAATTTCCAACACGAGCAAACAAATATTTCCATTATAACTGGCGGGAATAAAGCCAAAAGGCTTGTTCTATCCCATGTACAGTAAACTTGTGTATAGAAACGCCAATTTGATAATTATTAGTGAACGTAAACCCTCAGGCGAAGTGAAACGTCAAATTAAAGACAAATTTTGAATGCATGCCAAACATTTATTGCCTAATTTCGATGCTGTTTCCAGTGGTCCCTCATTTGGTCGAAACTCTACATGAGGATCCACGATCACTATAAAGAAATGAACCTATACACGCTACAAAATATTACGTGAAACCGAATCAGTTATTAATAAGATGTTCTTTAACTTTCGTTTTAAACAGAGACGATCAGGGCAGTAAAAGAATTTATGAACAATCAGAAGCGAAGAGTGCACGTTGAGCTTGTTTAAATTAGGAATTTTGAGCTTTCTAAAAAGGGGTTCCGTATGTTCCTGTTTTGAAGATAGGGTTATCACACGTTAAGTCCGTTTTTGCAGTATAGTCAACGGTTTCAGATGCGTGGGATACGTATTTCCCCAAAGCAAATTGCAGTAGGATATGTAATGCAGAATTAGAGAATAATATAAAATATAAAGAGCCGTCTTATTGACTGATGTTTTAATATGGTTAATTATGCCTATATTTCTTGAAACCTTCTTGCAAATATAATCAATGTGCGAGGTCCAATTCAGCTTGTTGTTAAAATACACATCTAAGAATTTGAAGCTTTGAACAATTTCAATTTCCGTGCCGCTTTAAACAAGGAAAGTAAATTAGAGTCCCGATTTCTCACAAGTTTATTGTTAGGCTTTATAAGCATACACTTTGTTTTCTTTAAATTTAGCGATAGCCTGTTATCACAACATCACTGATGTATCTTCTCCAATTCTGCAGACATTGTTTCAAAAAGTTTTTGAAGATCCTCAGAGGAATATATAGAACTTGTGTCATCTGCAAATAACAATATTTTCAATATGTTGCTTGTATTGCTTATATCATTTATGTAAATCAAAAAAAGGATTGGTCCAAGTATAGAGCCCTGGAGTACTCCGCACGAAACTGTCAAGGCATCAGAAATTGATCAGTTAAAAATTACATTTTGTAATCGGCCCTGTAAATAACTATCGAACCATTTATTTGACAGGCCATGGAAGCCGTAATGTTCAAGCTTAGCAAGTAAAATGTCATGTTTGACCGTGTCAAAAGCTTTTGACAGATCTAAAAAAGTAACCAGACTGTAATATTTAGATTTCTTAGCAGTGATACGCGCGTCATACAATGAAAATGCAGCATGTGAAGTAGAATGGTTTGTTCTGAATCCATACTGATCCTTGAATATTATATCGTTATACTACTCTAAAAAATCCAGCATCGATGTTACGGCAAGTTTTTCAAGAATTTTACTAAAACACGGTAAAAAGTTCTATAATTTGAAAAAAAATGTATTATTTCCGGATTTAAATACTGGGGTCACCTTCGCAATTTTGATGACATCTGGTACTTCTCCGGAAGCAAAAGATAAGTTCATTATAAATGAAAGTGGGGTAGATATATAATCAGACACCAGCTTAACCAGTGAAGTGCGTATGCCATCGGTGCCCGGCGCAGACGATTTGAGGTTCCTGATAATGTTTTGTATGTCTGCTGAAGTAACAGTAGGAAAATTAAATGTGTGAGGTATCCGGTTTTTCATGTATTCCATAAAGTGTGGACCAGAGGTGGAAATTTTTGAGTCCAGTTCTTCAGCCACAAAACAAAAATATTTATTGAACTCATTTGCAATTTCGTCATTATCTGATGTTTCTCTTTCATTAATGTTAAATATTGATGCTGACTTAGAAACATTTTTCCGATTCATAAGCTGGTTAAGGATCTTCCAGGTGCCTTTAATATCTTGATTGCTGGGGTTAAATTTGTCTTCAAAATATCGCCTTTTGGCTAGACGTATCATGTGATTCAATTCATTTCTGTATTCATTTCTGTGCGATAATTACGATATCGTTTGTTTTTTCATGAATTGAATTTAGTAAGCCATAGGTAATCCATGGTTTGATAATTTTCCTTTTTTGTCGACTGTATTGTTATCAGAGGAAAACATTCATTGTAAATAGTCGTAAATTTACTGAGAAATATATTTAGAGCTGTATTAGTGTCATGATCATGCTTGGTAACATCACCCCAATTGGTATCCTTTATCTTTTGTATGAACACATCTTTTAATTCAGGAGTAATTCTTTGAACTGTAATGTCAATATTGTGAGGACGACAGAGAGTGAGAGAGAGAGGAATAAGGTTTAACGTCGCATTCAGCAATATTTCAGCTATATAGTTACGATCAAACAAAGTGAGGACGACAGAGTTCTTGTGACTTTAGTATATGGAAAACAGGAAAGTGGTCGGAGATGTCGGTTAAAAATATACCTGAAATCAAATTGTCCTCATGAAAATTAATAAAAATGTTATCGGTTGAAGTAGCAGGATGAGATTTTACTCTAGTTGGTTTAGTAATTTGAGGGGGAAAAATAGCTTGATTTCAAGAGTTCAAGGAATTCTTTGGAAGGTCGATGGTGTTCCGTTTTAAGAAGATCTATGTTGAAATCGCCCATCAGAACGCATTTGTTTCTTTCTATATCTCTATTTTTGAGAACAGATTCCATGTGACTATTTAGTTTGGATACATTCTTACCTTGGGGTCGAGTATATTCCGATAATATATTTTGTATTACAGAATTCTAATTCGACGAAGAGAGATTCAAAATCGCCTTCCGGATCACGACTAGATAAATCTTCACGTATTGCACAGGTTTTAATGTATTCATTCACATATAAAATAACACCACCTCCCTTTTTCTTATTTCGTGATGCTGGAAAGGCTTTATATCCAGGTATATCAAAAAGTAGTTCGGTGGTAGGATCCAACCAACTCTCCGAAAAACCTAATACAGAAAACTTATATTTTAAATTATGTAGGAATCCAGTAATCTCAGTAAAAATTTTCTTTAAACTTCTTGCATTAAGGTGTAGAAAAGATAAAGGTGTTTTATCAATTTCATGATCGATAATATTGTTTTCTAAAAACGACGTCTCAGTATAATAGTTTGACTGATGTGTGTTAAGGATGTCCGCTCATGGTAAATCAAAGTGATTAACTTTTTGAATAATGTGTGTTGTTACATTCATAATTGTGTAATATGAGGAAAAACGAGGAAAAAAATATAGGTTGGTGTGCATTTTTTAGCTGTAGGCAACGTGAAGTGGACTGACCCATGCTTAATTTGATAACACAGAAAGTATAGGAAATAGCCCTAGTTTTGAAGCATATTCATGAAAAATTCATATAAATAGTATTTAACTTTTTCTTATATTCTAACTGTTTGTAGATAATCACAATGTCTATCAGAATTTATCAAATTGGATGGATGTTGCTGTGCAAAATTCTCGGCTAGAAGACTTTTAAAGGAAATCCCCATCTCTTAACCTAGGAAAGGGAGATAACCCAACAAGAAAAACAGGTAAAATGGCTGCCAAAGCCAAAAACCACCAGCGGACATCCTTAATATCATTCCAGTGTAAGCTTTCATAATCAGTGTCATCTGTTAGGGTATTACTGTATTGCATGTCATTTAGTTTGATAGGATTGAAACACATATTTTCAATGAACTCAAGATTAATAGCATCAATTGTATCAGCCGTGTGTTCAGTATAGTTTGGAATTTGATCAAAAAAGAAAGGCATAAACGATAATGAATTAGCGAGTGGATCATCCGCAGTATCTGATCGTGTGCTATCCATAATTTAACTTTGATTTGGTATGAGGCAAATGACATGGTTTCACGGCACTAAGATAGTAGAGGATGAGAGGTGAATGTATAACTGAAAAACTACATATATAAAACTAGAAAATGAATAAATCCATATTCGAAATATATATACAATTGAAAAAAATAATTACAGAGATCAAGCACGAACCCATTGGCAATTCGGACAATTTGTCCAGAAATGTCATGGATCAGCATTCACATTTCTGCCCTGTCAGATTAGCAAAAAGACAAAATTATTAACACTGTGAATGCAATGTATAGTTTACATCGTATTCATGTAACATGCGGTGTTGACCCAAAACAACAATTAACAACAGCTGGCGTGTCAATAGATGTATTTCTTGTTTATGTTTTTATCCGGAGATCCGGGATGGGCAAGCGATTGACCACTGTTCAGTACTTCATTTGAGGCCAAGTATCTCGCTTTGTCTCGCTCCGCATATGCAGGTTTCAGATTGAGCAGATTGTCATGCACCTAGGAAAAGACATTTTTTTTGTCTCGGACTTTAAGATTTTCTCCTCTCATCAGAAGCAGGATTCTTTAGTACCGATTATAGGTTACGGATTTTAGAGTGGAAATGTCCATTGGCGGATGGATCCAAATAATTGAGAGAAGAGTAATAGGTTCTGCCAAGTCTAGTTTACAAGTCTGGTTAGACTCACGAGTCAAATATATAGTACAAACATAGGTAAATCATCCCTGCTCTCTGTTTTTCGGCAGATGGCTTTTTCTTGTTAGATATATTATGTAGACTATTACCGATTTTCTCATGGAAGTTGCTTTACTTCGTCTTATAAACAATCGTATAAACAATGATATTGCAACCAGACAACTGAACGGGTAAGGTACTTCTGTACACATCCAAGATACGGCGTGCTTCACGAAAGCGGCCTTCTATGCTGTTACTGTAAATTCTTTTATCTCGGAAAAGATGGAGATCTGTTTTACACAGACGCGTACAGTTAGGTTAGTCTCGAAATTCTAAATCAATTTCACATGTAACATTACACAAATATTTACATAATCATATATTACTGGCATATATTGCAGGCTGCCTCCAACACTCCGTTCTAATCTTCTGTACATAGGCAATGAATGCTCCCAAATCTATTGTATCAGTGCCAGCGAAGGGTTTGATTTGAAAAGTCGTCCTCTGCTTGTACACTGTATAGTTAGCATAATTATGACAGCACGCGTCAGATCTGACACTCAATATTAAGCCGTCGCCCATAAAAGATTTTCCGCGTCAATAATCGAAAGACCTATTTCGTATGACATTCAGGATCAATTTCAAATGTGTTTGAAATAAAAGTAATAAAACACGCAAGATGATTTCATACGACAGAGAAGCGGTCATCAGTTTTCAATGATATCAGTAAAACATGATGTTCTTCACACAAAATCCTAATCACTGACCATTTTTCTGTATCTAACACACTCTATCGCTCGAGACCAACCAGTCTACCAAACGATAGTAATCACACTTACGGTACCTGGAAAGGCATAATATAAATTACAAGCGTCTGGTCCGTCATTCATAATTTAGCCGTCGTCCATTAGAGAATATCCGCGTCCATAATCCAAAGACCTATTCCATATTCCATATTCCATATAACAGTATTAGCACCAAATTCAAAAGGTCAATCATAGTATACATAAACATAGGCTTGTTTCTTGCAAGAGAGAAGTGGTCAACAGCTTTCAATGATGCCGGCAAGACATCATGATGTTCCAAAAATATCAAATCCGTATCGCTGATCAGTATTCTTAATCCATAATATTCGTTGTAAAGTCGTCATCTAAGAATGATGTATCTCAGTCACGCTTTGATTGTGACTGTTCATATGAGTACCATGAGGATCTTGAAGTACATGGATTCATACGGCCCCTAGCCCCGGGTTAAGCGGAATTAGACACAAGTTACGAAACGTAACGCCATAGATCTTGCACGCTACGCTCGTATTTTGCTATCAGCATGCGATATATATCGCCAAATTTGAGAAACTTTGAGTGGAGGCGCTTGACGGTGTAGCCCTATTTTATAAGTTTCTGCAACAATGTTTTGTGACGTTGATTAAAATCGTCACATTTAACACAGGATCTAGCAAATGCTACTAGACGTGATATGTATACGCCATATGCAGGTCCCACTGGAATATTACTGTCCAGAAAGGGATAGTTTACGATGTCGAAATTGTAATCATCTCTTTTGTCATACAGTCGACGAGAGAAGGCCCGCTTCATTTTTATAGAGATATAGGTCTAAATATGATGTGCCTGTAGGGCCATCTGTAGTTTCCTTCAAATCCAGTGAAGGTGGATATATATCCTTCACTGCGTCATTTATATAGCGATTATCCACAGCGAGAAGATCGTCTATATAGCGTTTGGTGAATGAGAAGGAACGGGCTTTGAATGGATCGGTTTTTGAAAGCGCCTGCATATAGTCCTGTTCATAAGAGAACAGATATAGGTCAGCCAATAGGGGTGCACAATTAGTACCCATTGGAATACCTATATGCTGTTGATATATTGTGTTGCCAAATTTCACATAGATATTTTTAATGAGAAATTCAATCAACTCTATAAACAAAGAAACATCCCATGAATGATATCTCTTGTATGTAGTAGAGCTAAAGAATGCTTTATGGCTTCCGACATTAATATATCTACGATCAGTTTTCTTGAACACAGATACTATTAATGAACTTAGACGGTCAATAAGGCCCTGGTGAGGGATTGTAGTAGAGAGAGTCGAGAACTCCCATGTGGATACATGTCTGTACGGTATGTGATCTTTAGCATCTTTTGCATATATCTTTTGTGGCTTTTGGTGTTTTTATGTGTTTCTTTTCCTTTCTGACGCCAAAAAGTTGATGGGAAACCCCCTAAATAATAGTCTTATATTGAGATACTGCTGGAGAATCAGATAATTTGACTATGTAGATTTTTATGTCATTTTTGTATGAATCAGAAAATCTAAAAAGTAACATGGATTTTAATGGGATTTTAGAGTTCATTAAAAAATCTGCACTCAACATCCTACCTTAAAAAAAAATTAAAATGATGAACTTTCAATTACTTTGCTTATATTTTAACAGCATGCACTACTGATTGAAATTAACTGCGTGTGTTCTTGTTTACAAGTATGGACAGAGTTTGGAGAAAGTACAGCCGGGCCTTATAACAGATATTTGAAAGGGACACTTCCCACCACAAAAGAGCTCAATGTCCCCGAACATATACTACGGCGGGTAGCTGATCTGCGTTGATTGTGTCAACTCGGCTAGGCACCTATATGAGCAGATTTTCATACACCTAAGAAAAGACATTTTTTGTCTCAGACTTTCAGATGTTCTCCTCTCATCAGAAGCAGGATTCTATAGTGCAGATTATAGGACACGAATTTTAGAGTGGAAATGTTCATTGGCGGACGGATCCAAACAATTGAGAGAAGAGTAATAGGTTATGTCAAGTCTAGTTTGGAGTCTAGTTAGACTCACGAGTCAAATATATAGTACAAACAGAGGTAAATCATCCCTGCTCTGTTTTCTGTCAGATGGCTTTTTCTTGTTAGATATATTATGCAGACTATTACCGATTTTCTCATGGAGGTAGCTTTACTTCGTCTTATAAACAATCTTATAAACAATGACATGGCAATCAGACAACTGGACGAGCAAGGTATTTCTGTACACATCTGTACGAAACAAGATACGGCGTGCTACACGAAAGTGGCCTTTCATGCTGTTACTGTAATTCTTTTATCTCAGGAAAGATGGAGATATGTTATGCACACACGTATACATTTAGGCTAATCCCGAAATTCTAAATCAATTTCACGTGTTATATCACACAAATATTTATATAATCGTATCTTATTGGCACATATTTTAGGCTGCCTCCAGCACTCTGTTCTAATCTTTTATACATAAGCAATGAATGCTCCCAAAATGTGAAGTTTGGTTTGAAAGCTGAAGCCCTGGAGCAATGACAGGCGCTACAAGAAGCCTAACAATCGACACAAAATCCGCCAGACTGTATTGCACGCTATATAGTTAGAATAATTTGGGCAGCAAGCGTCAGATCTGACCGTCAATATAAAGCCGTCGTCCATAAAAGAATTTCCGCGTCAATATCCGAAAGACCTATTTCGTATGACACTCAGAACCAATTTCAAATGTGTTTGAAAAAAAAACAACAAACATACAAGATGATTTCCTACAAGAGAGAAGGGGTCAACAGTTTTCAATATATATTTTGTAGCCTTTGGTGTTTTTGATGGGTTTCTTTTCCTTTCCGACGCAAAAAAAGTTGAGGGGAAGCCCCCTAAATAATGGTCTTATATTGAAGTCCTGCTGGAGCTTATCCAAGAAATCAGATATTTTTACCATGTAGATTCGTATATAAGTCATATTTGTAGGAATCAGAGAAATAACATGGATTTTAGAATTCACTCAAAGTTCTGCACTCAACATCCTATCTTTGAAAAAATATTTAACATGGTAAACTTTCAATTGCTTTGCTTATATTTTAACAGCATGTACTACTGATTAAAATTAACTACAGTAAGGGGGTCCTTCACCATGCCGATTTCTGGCAATACAGCTACGTGCCAAAATCGCGTGTTAAGAGATAGGAGAACACCTCAAATCCAAAGTGTCATTACGCTGAAAATGAAGTGTAAATTTGAGTCTTAGTTGAAATTTTAGCTGTTGATGACAGTTTAAAGGGATAATCTTGGTTCATTATTCATTCTCAACTGATATGAATGCTCCATTGTCTATAAATGTAAGTTTTGTGGGATATATCGGGTGACTTCCAATTGATCTCTACTTCATCCGTTCATGGAGGTATGGCTAGGGGTGAATGCGCTATTATTTGAGAGAGAGAGAGAGAATTAGCCTTTAAAGTCGCATTCAACAATATTTCAGCAAAACAATAGTCTTGTCTGAATATGCCAACAGGATAAATCTACAAACCAACAATCTAAATATAATTACAAAACACAACACATTAAAAACCTCTAAATACATTAAAATCTATGCAACGAACCTGTTTCTCTCAACCTAAAATCGAATCTTCTCTTACATGATTAAAATGATCTTCTAAACTAGCTGCTCGAAAAAAAGAATGTATAGAAATCTATACAGTCGATCAAAATATGTATCACTGTGAGATCCTCGCACTGGCATGGAATTCACATAATAGTGAATGATCGTGAGTTAATCGTGTATGGCATTCTACACCGCCCGGTCATGGCTTGATTGAAACGTTTTCGACTGCTCAAGTATAGCCAATAGTTCTTTCGTACTCGAGAAGTTTGTTTTTAATCTCAGCATCCCATGAAGATTGAAACGGCCTTTTCACATAAGAACAGATACACGGTCTGAAATTGCTATACGGGATTATAACAGGATCGGCCTCATTATCTATGGCTACCTTAGCCATTTCGTCAACCTCAGTATTGCCTTTGATGCCAACATGACTAGGCAACCAACAAAACAATATCAATCTGTTGATCAAATCTACGGTCATGTATTTGTAGAATATTCAAGATGGTAGGATGTGTTGAATATTAACTTTTAATCGTTTAAAGGCTGAAAATAGAGCTTTGGCTTCAGCAGTGAATATCGTGATTTCACCTGGCAGTCAAAAGGGCTTAGTTTGCCAGATCTTGTGTTAAATGAGACGATTTTAAACATCGTTGCAAAACATTATTGCAGAAACTTATAAAACAGGGCTATATCATCAAGCGCCTTCATTCAAAAGTTTCTCAAATTTGCTGATAGCAAAATACGCAACCCGGGGATAGGGCCGTATGAATCCGTACTTTAAGACCCTCATAGTGTTCATATGAACCGTCACGATCAAAGCATGACTGAGATCCATGATATCCTAGATAACAACTCTACAATGAAACTCATACAGATTAAGAATACTGATCAGCGATACGGATTTGATAATTTCGGAACATCATGATGTCTTGCTGCCACTATTGGAAACTGATGACCTCTTCGCTCTTGCAGGAAACTAGCCTGGTTTTATGTATGCTATTATTCATTCTTTTAATTTGGTACCAAAGCAATTATTTGAATTAGATCTTTGGATTATGGACTCGAAAATTCTTTAATGAACAATCGCTGAATAGTGAATGACGGACTAGACGCTTGTATTTGGAACTAAATAAAGTGTGTCATCATCTTCAGAACCGTCCGTATAAATAGCATGATGCGATATAGATTTTCCTCTCAGTTGACCAAATTCTTGTGTATACCCGACTGATAGTCCAAACGGGAGATCTTGGGTCTTACACATCCTCTATAAAGGTGAAATGGGAATACGATTACAATTTTGGTAATCAAATGTCCTTTCTTGGTATATACATATATAGCAGCATTTGCTAGATTCTGTTAAAAATGTGACGATTTCAATCAACGTCTCAAAAGCGTTTTGGAGAAACTGGTTGGACCCCAAAGTTCCAAATTCGATGATAAATGTCACAGTCACAGTAAGCAAACTCTTTGGAATTACTTTCCGCAACGTTTCTTCTTCGGCTCAATCCAGACCCTGTGAACAGTCAAAACCAAAGAGTGACTGTGAAAGAAGGACTTGAAAGAGACTTGGAAAACATTTTGGATCAAATAATGCCAACATTGTTGCAAATTGTTGACCGGGGATTAGTGCTAATATTGTCCTGCGAACACTGTCTATTATGGACGCTGAAATTATTCATGGACGAAGACTGACTGCTCAGTGCCGTATCTGTCGCTTATACAGAAGCGCACACAGATGTTTAGCGCCAGTATTCGTTAAGTTGTACACTGTTCCAGTTTATCTGATATTTGAACAGTTGTTTTTGCTCACACGCACTTTGCGTTTCAGCGTAAAAAGCAATCCAGAACGATTTCCTTACGCCACTTGAATATCTTCTGGGAAAGGCGAGGGTACACGATTACTGATTGGAATTTAAGGCTGCTCCTGAAATCTTTGCTCAGCGCCGTCAAGTTATGTATAGTTGAGACCCCACAGGAAATTCCATACGTATACTGCCGTCACAACAACACGTTTTTCATCTCAAGTGGATATAAACACATTTTGTAGCACGAATATTGAAACAAAACAATGCAAAAGTGGTATTCTGATACCAATGTCATCATTGGTTCCAGTGTGTTCCAATTCAACAACTACCTAGAAGATAAAGAATGAAATTATTCAAACTTTCTAACGCTGGTTTCTTAAAACCGAATTTCGTTTTTTATTACCACTCAAGCGATTCATTTTCCACCATGTTTGCAAGTCGCAAAAAGCCTCGGGACGAAATGTCCACCAGCAGGATCTCATCATATACAGGCAACAATTAAACGCATCATTAAAACGGTTGTGGAAGACGATGTCGAGTAATGAGAAGTCATATGACCC
>JAVTVY010008820.1:0-49446 GCA_036873755.1 Hanleya hanleyi | reverse complement strand
ACAGAAGAAGGCTGTTGTGTCACAGCCACAAGCTTGATGGCATCCTTAGGCTTCTTACCAACGACGGCAGGCAGTCGAGCCACCCACTCCGTTGAACGCGCTCAACGGAAGTCGCATCTCCTGGGCGTATTGGTGCCCAAACAACCGCTCAGCCAGGGTCCGGTTAAAGCGCTCCACGATCCCCTGGTCCCGATGAATGTCCACACGACCGCGTCTGACAGAAACGTCATGCTTGGCGTGACGCCCATGCTTGCCGTGACGTCATGCTTGGCGTGACTCGCGCCCAGGGTCAACCTGAAGAAGCTTCGGCCAGCTAAGAGGGCTCCGCTTGTAGATGCGGGAGAGAGCGTCAGCGACCTCTTTGGCTTCTTTTGTGGCCAGAGGCTCGGCCTCCTTGTAGCGCGATGCCACATCTACAAGCGTGAGCGCATACTTGTAGGTTTTGCGACCACGGGGGAAGCGGTCGTGTGGTAGAAAGAGCAGGTCGGCTTGATGAACCTCGTTCGGCATCTTCACACCAAAACGCGGGCGTGGAACATGGCGAGGGCGCGGAAGATAAATCTGCCAAATGGCCTGCTTCTTGAGCCATATTCGGGCCATATCTTCGGAGACCCTGGCGGCGAGGTTCTTGATAGCCGCTAGCCCCTTCCAGTAACCGCGAGGCGTCGGGAAAGCTTTTTCGTTTCACGACCCATTGTAGCTGCTGTCGTGCCGACATTCCAAGAGGTGAAAGTCTCTAATATTGGGCTCTAATAATGTCACGCCCATTCCTAGAATGACAAAGGCGATCTCCCGGTCTTTTTGGTTACCTGAAGGTACGTACACGTCTGAAAGACGTGGCTCTGGGCCGAGAGGGTCAAGTATTTTGCCCGTGACGCATCGACGTCATGGAATGTGCGAACGGCGTGTCCCTGTCGTCGGAGCTCTTCGTTTATCCAGTCAAGCCGAACTTCGAAACTTTGAAAAGAGGTAATTGACCAGAGCCCCACCCACTAGCAAGGCAATCGAGGCCATGGTTTATACGCTGTTCCCGCTAGTGCGGCTACTGTTATTACCTGGCTGACATCTTCATTATTGCATACGGAAAGGATCCTTTAAATGCTCGGCCCCTGTAGCTTCGGTCGGGACGACTGGCGTCAGGCGCGCTGCCGCTCGACGATCGATTGGTTCTCTCACAAGCGGCGATCCTGAAAGTGCACGCGAGCGCAACCTGTATCCCACGAGCAGAGCCCCTGCGATCTCCTTGAGCTCCATCTTCAGTCGTTCTTGTTTGGCCTTTCGCGCGGCAGCACCCTTTCGTCCCGCTTCCACCTTTTTAGGGTTCTTTTCATCAGGCGCTGTCCCTTCTGTCGAGTCACTGTCACCAGTGGCTGATTCGCTTGTGGTTCCAGTACCTCCGTCATCATCGAACGTAGACGCATATGTGTGTCCAAATTGGCACCGTTTAACAGTGGTAAGGAATGTGGTCAGGGGTGCTAAGAGCATCATCTTCTAGGTCAGCAACGAGCTTTGACTGATTTTCAGATGGCATAGAGCTGAAGTGCAGCTGTCCCCAAGGTCTTGGTCATCTTAGCTCCCAAGCGCGCTTCATAGCGAGCATACAGCTTGTCAACTTCTCCATCGTCCAGGCTTTCGACCTGGTTCGGTGTAATGACCCTCCCCATGTACTCCTTGGCCTGTCCTCCGGCGGCCAACGCTGCTAGTCTTTCGCGTTTACTATCACTAGTCGTCCCGGCGGCCCCTACGGAGCTTGAGCGAGACCCTGCGGCTCCAGCTTCCGCGCCGTCGTGGCAACTAGATGTAGCCGCCTTGGCTGCACGACCGCCGGCCTCTTCTTCCAACAGCTCGTCAATAATCTCATCGCAATCCATGTTTGCTACGTGCGTGGCCCGTATCACTTGCAGTATCATGGCCCGTATCATGTACAGATAAACGTTCAATACGCCGGCCGGCTCTGCTTCCTTTGTTATCTGGATAGTGATTCCCATGTAGTCCGTCATCGTCCGTGACTCGCAGATCCAGCCATAGTGCATATTTTGCGGTCAGGAACTCCCCCAGGGAGACGTCTGCCAGATCCAGGTCTTTTGCGGCCATTGCAACCTCGAATTGACGTTTACTACCGGCGGCGAACTCTTTCTTGGTCTCATCCCACAGCTGGTGCGCTCGTGATGAGCGGATTATAGAAGTCCTCAGTGTCGCGCTTCCAGGGGACAGGTTGTTCGAACAGCATAAGAACATCACGTTGATGTTCCAGAGAGTGTCAGACTTGTTAAGTGTCAGTTTGCGGTGGCGGAGCACCCTGTCGTAGAAGATGGCTAGGCGTCCTGCATACTGGGTTCGGATCAATCTAGCGAGATCATTCTGCGTGACCATTTCGAACTCCAGGCAGACGTTGTCAATATTGTAACTGGCGGCTTCATCATCCTCTGCGACGATCAGGCATATGTGGCTATCCAGCAACTCGAAGTCAAGCGGGACAAAGAAGCGGTTGCCGTATGCCCGCGCTATGGCTTTATCTGTTTTCTTGTTTTCAGCATCCCCGGCACCAACCCGAAGCTTTGTCGTGTTCTGGGATCTGCCAGTATCGCTCGTTGGCTGTTTTCCACAGGGCGCGACGTCGGAGTCGTCAATGCTCATAACCTCATTGCCGCTGATTTTGATTGTTGCCCAAATTGCGGCCCAAATTCTGAGCCACGGTTCGATTCACGTCGGATGATTTCAGCTCGATGTTGAAGGCGAGGCGGGCGGTCCCCGGAACGATAACATCGTTCGCTCCGAGACTGGGAAATCGCACCAGTAGCTATTGGTTCTGATCGATAGTGCTGGGGTTGTTTGTGATCACAACTGTCTGGCGAACCCCCTTGATCCCAAGTGGCTCACGAAGTCTGCGGTAGGGATTAAGCTTGCGACCGTAGTGTGAAGAAGCCATCTTGTTGAAGTGATAAGCTGTGTCTATTCAATATGGCGGACTATTCAATATGGCGGACTCTGATGTTGATACCGGCCGTCTCGACGAGACAGAAACGAGGAGGGACGAGGAAACGGACGATGTCGATTTGTCAACAGACAGAGTGGGCCCTTCGGACAGCTGTCGATGACTACTACAACTACCAGGGGGCTTACTCCTAACCTAGGTAGGGATTACTCGAGGTTTGAACTCACGATTGACGGGAAGCTGCGCCTTGTGGCTTACCCCAACTTGGACTTAATTAACCTTCGTACAGGCCGACCTCCCACCGAGCTGGGGTGCGTGGCGGTAGCAACGCGATTCGGGATGAACTAGGGTTTACAGACTGGCGCAGACAGTCATCGAGAATGCTGCCCCCTCAGGCTGTGGTAGCTCTACAGACAGCGAGCAAAGAGCGAAAACGTTGAACTCCAGGACCTCGACGGAAGAGCCAAGGTAGCCACAGACGCTGTTCAGAAAATGGAAACGGCCTTCTCGGACGCGCAAATCGGTGAAGTTAGGGTTAGGGTTAAATCTCCGAGAGCTGCGTGGACTTGACCTAACCCTCCAGACCATTCGGGCCACGCTGTCAGCATTGGATGACCGCATTGCTCTCGAGGAAGGAACACTGAATGAGACTGACGCAGATGACGCAGACTCTCGAAGGCGCGTCGCGGAGCGTGTTCGAGAACTAAAGGATGAGTCAGATTAACAGAATCCGTGAGACGATAAACCGCGTCCTGAACGAAGACACTACCCTGGCTGAGCGACTTCGCACATTGTTCAGAGAGCAGGGTGCTTGCTTTGACGGGCGGGGGCACCCCGGCCCCAACACCGACTCCTTCCAAGCCAGGCGTTCCGACGAGCGGGACTGTAAAAGAGTGGGTCAAGAAACACCTACACGCCCTCGGCCGAATCCTCGCAAAGCTTGCCGGAAAAGCCGCGGCGGCGCTGCCCGGCATATTTGGGAGCATTGTTTCCTGGCTTCTTAGCCTTATGGCGAAAACTGCTGGATGGCTTGCAGAGAATATGTTGTCCTTGGTTGTTGCGGCTGCGGGGGGGCTGCTTTATGTGGTGACTCGCGCCTGGCTAACGAAATAGCCAAATGGTCACCAGCCCAGCTACGATGACACCGACGATGATTGCGTCATGTTGACTATCTGGGACCGTGGAGGCAGCGACATCTCGCGAGGAGTGAACCGGCGCGGTGGGAACGGCATGATCCAGCGTCGCGGTCTTGCCGCTCGCCATGGGAACAGCATGATCCAGCGTCGCGGTCTTGGCATGATCCAGCGTCGCGGTCCTGCCGCTCGCCGTGGAAACCACTCCTTTTTCTCCCGTATCTCCTTCTGTGTTTGGAGGAGCGACTGTTGCGTTAACGTCCGCGTTCTCGCCCAGTTTTTGATATTCTGTTGCAACTACGATCTCATTGTTGTAACCGGCGATATGGCCTATGCGGAGCAACATGTCACTGGGCCGATTCCGAACACATAGTTAACTTTGGAGCCTGCATACTGCAGGACGTCTTGGTAGCGTTTTATCGCTGATGTTTTATCGCTGATGAGACATCCTCGATGTTGGCGAGAAACTGCTTCTGCGCGTCAAATGCTGTGCCCTCTCCTAAGATCCGTGTGCGCGTCTGAGCCTGGGCGCCGAGGATGGCCCATACACACGTTCGAATGGAATCATTAACACGCTCGACGCCTGCATGTGTGAAGCCCTGTGATCTGTCCAGCATGAACGTTGTCCACGCCTTGTCAGCCTCCGATCCCTGCGCAAATGTAGTCAATGTGGAAGTGTTTTTTCCGGTAAGTAAACGAATGCCAGGTTGGGTCGTACGGTTTTGGAAGTCGCATGTAGCCTGCGTGTGTGGCATAGAAGTAAATCGTTCCTATCCCGCTGTTTTCGCTCTGCTGCTGTCTCCAATCGGCATGCGGCGACACAGATGCGTCTTGAGGGAGCGGGGCCTGGATCTCTTTTAGGATCCGCCTGATCTGAAAGTAGACATGAAAGGTGTAGACATGAAGGGTGTGGCTATCAGTTCGTGCGCCAGCGGCTAGGTGGTCGCTCACAGACACGCCGCAGCCGGTCGTGGCGCACCACACGGCGAAATTCAGCTGATTCTGCATAAACTGCAAGGGCTGGTCGCTTTTCACTTTAGGCAGGCAGTATTTCACAAATACGTCAGGAAACTGGGCCGCAAATCCACCACTTGCTAACACAGCAAGTGGTGGATCAAGATATCTTGATGAGTGAATGACGTCCCAGTAACACTCGTTCCAGCGGTGTACACCCCGCCCGCTTGGTAGGTGGCGTGTCTATTATCCATGCGCAATCCTTGCTGGTTTAGCACTTCGTGTGGCCGGCTACTATGTTTGTAACACTGAGCAACATTCAAAATGGCGCAGCAGTCGACCAAAAGAACCAAAACGGACAATACAAAGTAGCACTGCTCGAGCTGCTCGAGCTAGCCGGAACTAGCTTCTCTGTTGGCGGAAAGCTTGTGGCTGTCCCTAGCGGTTATTACAATGTCTGTTCCCTTAATAAAGAGGTCTTCAAGCCACACGGGGCGGGCCTAGAGATAAACCATGCCACCGGTCGACTGACGTTGAGGACCGACAGTAGCATACAACTGTTTGGCCTTGCGCGGCTCCTGGGATTCTCAAATCCTGACAGTATCCTGAATGGGACAGTGCAGGGCGACAGCTTCCCCACACTAGCACCCCATAAAGAAGTGTTCGCTCACCTGGGTGAGGTAAGCACATCGCACAATCAAGTGGGGAAGGCAGTCGAGACGTGGCCTACCCTTCCACTCTTCTCAGAGCTATAGCTGTGACCGGTGAGGGAATAAACTGCGGAAAAACCATTTCTTTCCCTAACCCACAGTATAAGCCACTAATATCTGGCCCTATCTCACAGCTAACGTTCTCCCTGTTAGATAGATCAGATACACTTGTAAAGACTGCTTATATAAGTGTAACTCTGGGTTGAATCCGCTGGGCCCAGATGCAGCGATTTGGCCTTAAGCGATCTCGCTGATACCGAAGGGTTTGGCGACGCGGGTCATAATGACCGCCTATACGGCTTTCAGTTCAGAGACGGCTTATACCATCGAAAGAAGCTTACGCCAGGAAGAAACACGGATGTAAGTTTCAAAGATATTAACACGGGAAACGCACGGACGCACGTGAGATATAGCCTCGTTAAAACGAAAAAAGGGCAATGGGCTCTCGCCCGAATTGACAATGTGGGTTGTCTCATTGACCGTAATGTGGTCGAATCGGGAGTACAGGTCGATAAAGCCGGGTTTTTTTCCGGTCCGATTTGCGAAGCACTGGTCCTCGAGGGGCTCTAGTAATAAATACGTCGTTACCCGCCTCCATTCGCTCCAAATTTCACAATTCTCTGTCAATTTCACAATTTTCTCTCAATTTCACAATTCCCCCTCAATTTCACAATTTCCTCTCAATTTCACAATTGCCTCTCAATTTCACAATTCCCTCTCAATTTCACAACTCACAATTCGCTCCCTATTCACAATTCGTTCTCAATTTCACAATTTCCTCTCAATTTTACAATTCGTTCTCAATTTCACAATTCGCTCTCAATTTCACAATTCTCTCTCAATTTCGCAATTCGCTCTCAATTACACAATTCGTTCTCAATTTCACAATTCTCTCTCAATTTCAGACCTCGCTCTCCATTCGCTCCCAATTTCACAATTCTCTGTGAATTTCACAATTTTCTCTCAATTTCACAATTTTCTCTCAATTTCACAATTCCCCCTCAATTTCACAATTCCCTCAATTTCACAACTCACAATTCGCTCCCTATTTCACAATTCGTTCTCAATTTCACAATTTCCTCTCAATTTTACAATTCGCTCTCAATTTCACAATTCGCTCTCAATTTCACAATTCTCTCTTCATTTAACAATTTTCTCTCAATTTCACAATTCGCTCTCAATTTCCAGGTTCCTTCTCAATTTCACAATCTGCTCTCAGTTTCACACTTTCCTCTGAATTTCACAATTCGCTAAAAGTGTCACAATTTGCTCTCAATTTCTCAATTCACTTTCAATTGAGAAACAATTCGCTCTCATTTCACAATTCGTTCTCCATTTTACAATTCTCTCTCAGTTGTACAATTTTCTCTCAATTCGCTCTCAATTTCACAATTTACACTCAATTTCACAATTCGCTCTCAATTTCACAATTCGCTCTCAATTTCACAATTCGCTCTCAATTTCACAATTCTCTCTCAGTTTTACGATTTGCTTTCAAGTCGCTCTCAATTTCACAATTTGCACTCAATTTCACAATTCCATTTTAAAATTTCATCCATTATTTCATAACTCGCTCTCAGTTTTACGATTTGCTCTCAAGTCAATTTCACAATTCGCAGTCAATTTCACAATTCGATCGTAATTTCACAATTCGCTCTCAATTTTGCAATTTCCTCTCAATTTCAAGGTTCCCTCTCAATTTCACAATCTTCTCTCAGTTTCACAATTCACTCTCATTTCACAATTCGCTCTCAATTTTGCAATTTCCTCTCAATTTCAAGGTTCCCTCTCAATTTCACAATCTTCTCTCAGTTTCACAATTCGCTCTCATTTCACAATTCGTTCTCAATTTCACAATTCTCTCTCAGTTTTACAATTCGCTCTCAATTTCCCAAATTGCACTCAATTTCACAATTCGCTCTCAATTTCACAATTCGCTCTCAATTTCACAATTCGCTCTCAATTTTACAACTCTTTCTCAATTTCACAACTTGCACTCAATTTCACAAGTCGCTCTCAATTTCACAATTCGTTCTCAATTTCACAATTCGCTCTCAATTTCACAATTCTCTCTCAATTTCGCAATTCGCTCTCAATTACACAATTCGTTCTCAATTTCACAATTCTCTCTCAATTTCAGACCTCGCTCTCCATTCGCTCCCAATTTCACAATTCTCTGTGAATTTCACAATTTTCTCTCAATTTCACAATTTTCTCTCAATTTCACAATTCCCCCTCAATTTCACAATTCCCTCTCAATTTTGCAATTTCCTCTCAATTTCAAGGTTCCCTCTCAATTTCACAATCTTCTCTCAGTTTCACAATTCACTCTCATTTCACAATTCGCTCTCAATTTTGCAATTTCCTCTCAATTTCAAGGTTCCCTCTCAATTTCACAATCTTCTCTCAGTTTCACAATTCGCTCTCATTTCACAATTCGTTCGCAATTTCACAATTCTCTCTCAGTTTTACAATTCGCTCTCAATTTCCCAAATTGCACTCAATTTCACAATTCGCTCTCAATTTCACAATTCCCTTTCAATTTCACAATTCGCTCTCAATTTTACAACAGTTTGCTCTCATTTCCACATTTCCTTCTCAATTTTACAATTCGCTCTCAATTTCACAATTCGCTCTCAATTTCACAATTCGCTCTCAATTTTACAACTCTTTCTCAATTTCACAACTTGCACTCAATTTCACAAGTCGCTCTCAATTTCACAATTCGCTCTCAATTTTACAACTCTTTCTCAATTCCCTGTCAATTTCACAATTCGCTCTCAATTTCACAATTTTGTATAAATTTCACAATTCGCTCTCAATTTTATCCGCTCTCAATTTCGAAATTTCTCTCAATTCGCTCTCAATTTCACAATTAGCTGTCAAATTCTCAATTCGTTGTTGTTCTCACGCTGTAGTTGTTACTGAATAAAAAATGAGATCTCAACAAAAAACCCTGTCTTGTGTGTTTTCTATATGAGCATACTGCATGAATAGCCAATCAGTGGCCTAGAATGGAGCCAAAGCTAACCCATCCATATCCAGAAAACATTACCCGGGTGCACAAGAATCCGGATGTAGGCGCGGACGTAGGCGAAAGCATCCCAGTACCCGGATGTAGGCGCAGATGTGAACCTAGTCCATTGGTTCTTTTATCGATCGCTCATTGGCTCTTTTTCTCGACCGCTAATTGGTCCAAATGGAACTGCCCATCCTTCCCAGGTTAATTTACAATCCCTTTTGGGGTTCAAGCTCTGTATATCGATGCCGCAACATTGTCTCCGTCCGACATTCATCCGCGCACTGCCGGTGATGACGCGCACTTCTGGACAACCCGCGCGCGCTGCGGCCGGGGCCGGCCGGGCCGGGCCGGGAAAAACCCCGGAGGTTGAACATCCGGACGTCTAAGGGGAACATTGGAACTCTTCTGGGTTTGGAGGTAGTTTTAGGAAAACCGCCACAACCCACGTGACCTGCGCAGCAGAATGGAAACGACACCCTAGTCTAGCCCCCTCACATAGGCTTCACATGTATACCTCACTCGATCTCACCGGCCCACTAGTGGCTCACCTAGACCCCAACACGTCTATTTCCATGCACTTTGTCCACTGCGCATGCGCAGAGTGACGATATTTCAACCCCGCACTCACTCCATCAGATGCCCCCTCACATAGGCTTCACATGGATACCTCACTCGATCCAATCAGCCCACTAGTGGCTCCCCTAGATCCCAAAACGTCTATTTCCATACACTTTGTCTACGCGCATTCGCAGAATGACGATATTCGTACCCCACATCCATCCCATCGGTTGCACCCTCACATAGGCTTCACATTGATACCTCACTCGACCCCATCGGACCATTAGTGGCCCACAAAGATCCCAAAACGTCCACCCCGTATGGACCTATACACCCATAGCCATGCAGTATAGGCCTATGGGCCTACCCAGGCCTCGGTAACTTTTTCCAAAAATTTCACCGTTGCGCTGCCGGACCCTTCCCATCGTGTTCTAAATGACGAGACGTGAAAAAGAAGACCAAACAACCCATATCACAATGAGCGTGTGTGAATTTTCCAGGTTGGACCTATACCCCCCATAGCCAGCCTAGGCCTATATACAGACCTCGCTGACTTTTTCCAAAAATCTCACCGCTTCGCTCCGGGACCCTTCCCGTCGTGTTCTAAATGACGAGACGAGAAAAACAAGACCAAACAACCCATATCACAATGAACGTGTGTGAATTTCCCAGGCTGAACCTATACCCCCATATAGCCAGCCTATAGGCCTATATACAGACCTCGGTGACTTTTTAAAAAAATTTCACCGTTTCGCTCCGGGACAATGGGAAGCATTGTCATTTTCTTGGTGAGACGAGAAAAACGAGACCCCACGAAAAAAATTGACCATCCCCAAATAGAGCCATTTTCCCTTATATTGTATAACACAGACCCCTATTGTAGGGGTAAAGTCCGTATTCCGCTTTTTTCTGGAAAAATTTTTGCATTGACTTGATAGGTAGGTCTCAATAAGCCCGTGGACCAATATTAGCCCTTTTGGCTAGGGTTGATAGGTGTTTTCCCCTATTTTAGGGGTAAAATTCGTGCTCCGCTTATTTTATGGAGAAAGTTTTACATACACCCACCCATGACTGGATGCCCCTTTATGAATGCTTCACTTTGATACCTCACTCGACCCAATCGGATCATGCAGCGTATTTCAAGTCTAGGGGCTACTTTTTCTCCGCGGAAACTTTCTTCCGCCACCGCATCACCGCCAGACCGCAGCACCGCGAAAGAATACATGCGCAGGGGCCCTTTGCCGGAACTATAGTCACCCAGAGTTACCTCCCGCTAGATTGGAACTCTTCTGTGTTGGAGGTAGTTTCCCCCATCGATCACATGATCGTCACGTGATCAAGTTCCTCCTCAAATCCTCCCCGGGGAACAAATAAGTAGGTCAACCTGACTTTATCCGTCCTTTCCCTTCTACTCAGCCACCGCTGTATGCCAACTTCATATACGCGAAGCGTATACGGTGATAATTCTATCGACGGGGGAGCGGAAATCGCTCAGTAAACTGAGGTCCGATAACTTGAATTATAGTTATCACCAAATTGGATAAGAATAACACGACTGTTATTCGAGACAATGATCTATATATAGCTGAAGCCTACGCTCAGCTGTATGACAACATACATTACGTCGAAATCCCTGAGACTGATATCAAGTCAACATACAATTGTCTAATAGAAACTTATTAGACAGGAATACCCTCAACAGAAAAGAACAGAAACGACTCAAGACAAGTAAACATATGAAATATGTAGAAAAATGTCGATGAGGATCTCGCCAAGCGAGATTGGGATTAGCCAAGCTTCTGACTTTAAACGGATGATCAAGAATATGCGATGCAGTGAACGATTTTCCGATTCTACACTAATCCAAAAGAAACATCCATTTTACGGCAAATCCGATTTCCAGCAACCACTTGGATTGAACAGCACGGAGAATTATTTGTATGCCAAAAGACTTGAGCTAACTCCATATACGCGAAGCGTATACGGAGATAATCTATCGACGGGGGAGCGGAAGTCGCTCAGTAAACTGAGGTCCGATAACTTGAATTATAGTTATCACCAAATTGGATAAGAATAACACGACTGTTATTCTAAACAACAATCTATATATAGCTGAAGCCTACGCTCAGCTGTATGACAATATACATAACATCGAAATCCCTGAGATTGATATCAAGTCAACGCATAAAAAGGTACTAAACCTAATATGCCACACAATTGTCTAATAGGAACTTATTAGACAGGAATACCATCAACAGAAAAGAACAGAAACGACTCAAGACAAGTAAACATATGAAATATGTTGAAAAATGTCGATAAGGATCTCGCGAAGCGAGATTGGCATTAGCCAAGACTAACATAAGAAACAACTCTATACTGAGGCTGTCCGATGACGACAACCTACTGCTGTCCATACCCGCCGGCTTTTGTGTTTGAAAGAGGGAAAAACTTAGGCAGATTTTCGCAGCTAATTACAGACTCTACTGAATTCAATTTGAATCGAAGAGGCAAATGAAAACTAGACATATCTACAGAAACAACGATCCAAGAAAAGTAAACATATGAAATATGTTGAAATATGTGGAAATTGCATTAGCCATGACATACATCAGAAACATCTCTAAACTGAGGCTACTGCCCCAGGGTCTTTCTTCTATACCAACACCAGTCATTGGAAATAGGAATATTATTTCTGACTTCTAACGGATGATTAAAGAGGAGGAGAAACTTGAAGGAACTGCTACGCAAATCGAAGATTTGATGGCTAGCAGATTTGATGGCCCCTGATGAGAGATATGCCTGTGGAGTTATCGAATATAACTCCCGAAATTATCACGAAACATTGCTCTGACGTATATATATACTACATATATTTACGGAACTGTGAATATGACCACAGTAAATATTCAGACAATATCGGGTCAGAACATACCAGGAGAGTGGGTATGTTTATGTCCTGACATGTGAATCGGGTTCCTTCGGGTACTCTTGATCCTCACAAACTTGGGCGTTCTGATGCCCTTTTGTCATGAATATTTGAATATTTGGATTGCGGAACACGCATTGAATGCGTGCAATTCATATACTATATCAATATAATCTTATGATTATATTACATCCTGAAGATGGGATATGAAATCTGTCTTCTATCGAGGTCTCCTGAGGCAAATTAGCACGTCATCGATGCTTTATAACGATGTTATAATCGATGCTTTATAACAGTGTTGATGACCTTTAATGTACGGGATGGAATGCTGGATGAAATTACAACACATATAAGGGAAGTGGGAAGAGGTGCCGACATACTGACTGCGTCACATGACTTCACAGAATAGTCTTCTGGTTAACCTATTCTAAAGCACATACCAAGAATCTAACGATTCGTGATATGTGTTGTATCTCAGGCACGCTTTTATTGTACCAACTTAGATGATATGACCACACGGCCCCTAGCACCGGCAATAAGCGGTATTAGATACAAATCTAGAGAGCTATGATGGAAATGCTCTGACAACTCGTATACTGGTAATTGGTGAGCTGTTTCGCTGTGACAACTCGTACATTGGAGATTGGTGAGCTGTATCGTCGTCAGATGTAAATGACGGCAAAAGACTGACTACAGCCTTCCGACTGTGACCCAAGCTGTGATTTCCTCGAAGAGGGGTCTTCCACCTTTACTGTAGTGCGCAACCAGTATCCTAAGTATACATACGCCGATATAGAGACAGCTCGATCGAGTATCTGAAGGATACACGCTGATGACTACTCCGGAGTTTATCTGTACCGGGATGTGGTGCTGGATGAAAGACTGACTACAGCCTTCCGACTGTGACCCAAGCTGTGATTCCCTCGAAGAGGGGTCTTCCACCTTTACTGCATAGTGCGTAATCAGTATACTAATTATACATACGCCGATATAAACGATGATTATTACTCCGGATTTATCTGTACCGGGATGTGATGCTGAATGAAAGCTTCCGACTGTGATCCAAGCTGTGATTCCCTCTAAGAGGGGTCTTTCACCGTAAAGACCGCCAAGCCCCCGGGAATGAACGTGGAATGGCCAATAACGGAAGAGGCCAAGCAGACAAACGCCCCGCTGACGGCCTACATCCCCCGAAAAGGTCTAACAGATCAGGAGAATGGGACCACTTACGAAACTATAGAGAAAACAGACACCGCCGACCTGGAATAAGGCGCAGAAAGGAACAGTTCTCGTCCAATCAAGTCAGTAAACATCCTAGATGGAGTTACTAACTTTACCGGGTAATACGTAAATATTTTGATGTGTATACGAAGTATCCACACATACCATTCACCGACTACATATTCTAGATGGAGTTACTAACTCCGTTCACCTCCGTGTCTTTTCGGGTACGACCGTTGTGGGGGTTTTTTCACAATGTCGTTCATCTTCATGTGATCTCCGTGTTTCTTCGGTCAGGTCCGTGTCTCCTCGGTGAGGTCACCGTGTTTCTTCTGGGTGACCTCCGAGACTCTCCGGTCAGGTCCGTATACGAGTGGGTTTTTTCCCACAATGTCGTTCACTTCCACGAAAAGACACAGAGGTGGTCGAAGACACACGGAGGTGCCCCAAAATGTCACGGAGGTGCCCAAACATGTCACGGAGATCACCGAAGAGACACGGAGGCGCCCGAAGAGTCACGAAGGAGCCCGAAGAGTCACGGAGGTCACCGAAGAGACACGGAGGTCACCGAAGAGACACGGAGGTGACCGAAGACACACGAAGGTCACCGAAAACACACGAATGTCACGAAAAAAGGTATAAACGTGGAAATTTTTAGGGCATTGTTGCATTCATTGGCCTACTTGACCAACGTGCTTCGCCAGCCTGACCAGCCTGAGCCTGCCTCACCAGTGCAACTTCACCAGTCTATCTCACCATAGCAGCTACTGGAGTCATCCTACCGAGCTACATTTCTGCAGCACCGTATCCATATCGTTGATGAGATGCAGCATGTGGCCGATATATGTGATCTGCTCATGGTGGAAAACATAATCACTAAGCAAATGGGGGTGGAGATCATGGTGGAGAAGAACTATATGGCACGAAACATCGACCTCATAACATGCTCCTTAGCATTTCAAGCCTTCGTGGAGGCGCTGAAGAAGACGGGAAAAATGAAGGAATAGCAGGTCTACTTCAAGCCCAGGATTCAGAAGATAATATCTTAATCATGGACATGGACATCGCTGAAGGGCGTACAGCTACCAAACGTACACACCAAGAGTCCTGCCAACCCCGATCCACCTGCCAAACGTCCCCGACTAACACCTTTAGAAATACCTCAGCAAGTGCTTCAGCCAGTGCCCCAGCAAGTGCCTGAGCAAGCGAAGGAAGAGGTGCTACTTCCTATGTCTGTGCGGGAGATCAATGACATTATCCAGCAGGCCTACCAGGCGGCCCAGACGAACACTTGGGAGCTCTCTCCCTATTTATCTGTGAGTGTCAAAGAAGAGGAAGTGCATTTTAACGCACCGGCCTGGGACGACAAACCACCTAAGCCTTGTCGTTGGACACCTGGATAAGAGTACAGGCCATTTATTATGCCGTCGATGCGGTCATTGACCACCAGGGGAGCGACGAAGCGAAATTTTATGTGGGTGACGACATCTTCCTCACCTGTTCAATGTTCAACAACATGCTGCTGGTGCATATTCGTAAATGGAAGTTGAGGGGAGAAAAGCGTATTCCTTTACCTCAGGGCGTTACCCTGCAAATACCTGCGTGGCGGAAGCTGGAGATGTCTCACAGGTAAAATTCATGAAGTCATGTCTGACCAGGTGACTCAGTATATTTATCAGAAGTACATCGACACATTCCTGTATCATCTCAGACCCCGCATTCGACACATGCGTATCCAGCAATGTGCAGGCTATGGAAACAAGAACGGTCTCTTCAACACGCACACGTGTATGGACAATAGTATACCATCAGACGCGCTGATGACTGAGGGACTACAGGCCGTTAACGAGGCCGAGGCATTGCAAGCTGCCTGTCCACCCAGAATTCCACGTGAACAGATTGCCACATTCATATACGTGCACCAGGGGCAGAAAGACAATGACGAGTTCGAACAAGTCGTGTTGCATAAACATTGAACATCACCGTATTCCTACATTCATTCTATGTTCATTTAAGCGCCTTGATAGCGTATAATTGTATTAAAAAAATTCAACACCAAGCGGTGAAGACCTTATGTTCATTCTGCTGTGTTAATAAAAAATATTAGAAATTCAAATGTGTGTTAGTGTTCACCCTATGTTTAGTGCTTTCAGTTAGAAGGTTTCCTCCCTTTCGAGTGTAATTAGGTGGCCCTAATAAGGGCCTATGGAAAGAACAGCGGGTTGGTCATCACACTGTTACGGCCGGAATATTTTTTCCCGACACACAGGGCATCGTATCCCGCTATGCATGTTAAGCTTAGCACGCATACACCACATAGGCACAGGTGACCACAAGGGAAAATGGCGTACATCGTCTCATCGTCTTGACACACGGTACAGGTGAATCTCTTCTGCTCCCTAGCCAGTTGTAGGCGTAGTTTAGACTTTTCGTCTTCTAATTCGTCAATTTGTTGGCTCAGACGGCTGATCTCTGGTGATGGTGTTGTCATTCCTGTTGCGGTCGCCCTCGTTGTGGTAGCCGTCGTTGTGGTAGCCGCCTGAGTCGACGCTGTAGTTGCCTGGGGTCTCTACTGTTTAACCACTCCAACTCTCCGTGTACATCTTCATCGTCTGTTTCATCATCACCATCCTCTTGTTGTGCGCCTCTCATCCTCAAGCTTCAACAATCTGATATTCAGCAACACGCTGCAAGCTCGTAATGATTGTAACATGTTCGTTGTCTTCTCCGCTCGAGCGAATCCGTTCTCTAGGATATTGTTGATGTTCTCCGGCTCGAATTGTCACCCTGAAAGTTTCGGTCGACACTCCCGTGTTCATTGCGTTGAAAAGTAACCGCCTACTAGGATTAGCCATGATGCCGTTGAAATGAGTGGATAGCAGACGAGACACTGCGCGCTTTTTATAGTATAACCGTAGAGCGCCCGTATGAGGGCGCGGACGTCACCAAAATCTTCACACTAAGCCAGTGTGCCAGTGTTTCTTTCCCATCTTCAAACCGGTCTCATTTTGCAATAAATGCGAGTTGGCGTGTAAAACTTATTTAAACTTGAACTTTGGGAGCTTATAGTGTATCGCTGAAAAATTCAGAAGGCACGCGGCAGGCTAAAACTATTTTTTAATCATTTTGTCGGTTTTAGACCCGTATGGTTATGGGTGTGGTTGTGTGGAAAACCCGGTAAATTTGAAATAAATCGGCTTACCTCCGTAAAAACGCTTTAGGTGTGTTCCTCACATCCTTATAATGTCACCCTGAAAATTTTGGCAGGTTTATCCATGGAAAAGTGTGATTTTTTGTCATACCACTCCTTCAGCGATACACTATAAGCGATACACTATAAGTTCAAGTTTAAATAAGTTTTACACGTCAACTCGCATTTATTGCAAAATGAGACCGGTTTGAAGATGAAAAAGAAACACAAAATTTCAGCGGGTCTGAGCAAGCACACTGGCTCAGTGTGAAGATTTCGGTGACGTCCGCGCCCTCATACGGGCGCTCTACGGTACTATAAAAGCGCGATATGTCGTCTGCTATCCATTCATTTTGAACTACACAATATTATTAACGATACGACTCGTTAATAATGGCTCAATACATGGATATTGATGGAGTTAACAATATTATTAACGACACGACTCGTTAACATATTAGAAGAGCTATGCAAAGATGATGAACAACGGAACTTCACCCGGGTACCATCCGTGTACCTGCCTAGTCCTACCCTCAGGAGCTCCCCACCCGCATCATCTTCCACCATCACAGCTACCAGGGCAAAACCACGGCAACATAGGACTCCCACCACCACCACCACGACGCTAACACCTAGAGTGGGTATAGTACCACGTTTACCATGGCAACGGTACCCGCACGACTACGATCCCCGGTGGGATCTACGACAAAGGTGGTGGGCCTCTGAACGCTTGGCGCAAATCACCAAATAAACCTATAGATCCTCGTTGGCAGCATCCCTTCATGTGTTTCATCGCTGGGCCGACCGGGTCGGGAAAAACACACTTCGTTCAACGGCTCATCCAACACGGGTCAGCCCTCATTTCACCGCCCATGGCTCGCATCCTCTGGTGTTATGGAGGTTGGCAGCCTGCGTACGAGGAACTGGCACGCATACCTGGACTCACCTTGGTGGATGGATTACCCCCAGAGGATACCCCAGAAGACACGTTGGTAGTGGTAGACGATCTGATGACCGAAACGGACAGTCGGCTGACGCATCTCTTTACCAAAGGGAGCCATCATCGTCGGTTGAGCATCATCTACATCGTCCAGAATCTCTTCAGTAAGGACAAAGAGCACAGGAACATCAGTTTGAATGCTCAGTATGTGGTATTGTTCAAAAACCCCAGAGACGCATCACAAATTATGCACCTGGCGAAACAGATGTACCCTGAAAACACGGCCTTTGTGCGGGAAGCCTTTGAAGATGCCACCCAAGGGGCCCACGGTTATCTGCTCATCGACACTTGGATTGCGTACCCACATTTTCCCGGAGAGTTCCAGACGGTGTACACGCCCAAATAAAAGAAGAAGACACAACCCGCTAGCATTCACTTCCTCATCATGTCTGTACGGATACGGAAGCACGCGGCGGCCCTCCGCGTATTACGCAGCGCGCCACCGGATGTGGGCCGGGCCCTGGCGCGCGGCGCGGACGCGGGATTGGTACGGTGTTTGTGTGAAGTCGCTCATACTGTGTTAAAAGGGAATGTTCCTCTCAGTCCCCTGCAGAAAGGGAAATTGCAACGGCACAAGACCGGTCTCCGAACGCTGGTGAAGAAGACAGAAAGTTTAAAGAAAAAGCACTCCTCGCACCCTTAGCCGCTTCCGTACTGGGACCGGTAGTAGGATCCATCTTGGGTGGAGCACGCTAACGTCATGGAACATACGAAAAAAATGATGCTGGTCGAACCTCGACTGTTACAGAGTTTGCAATCGCCCTATCCCGTGCCTGCCACGGTGCAACAACTCCAGTCTCTCGACGAAGAGATGAATAGTATACTCCAACGTCGACTACCCGATCACGAGAAAATTCAACTCTACCATCAGACGCTGAACCGGTACAAGACGTTTATGAATCAATATAGGGGTAGTACACCACCAGCACCACAACCAGCAGCGCTAGCACCAACACCGCCATCATCCCCTCAGCTGGAAGATGAAGTGTTGGCTCGTTTATTGTTGGACCGGGTGAAACAGAATCCCGATATGGGTTGGGGCGATCAGGGGGAACTGCTTATTCGAAACCGAGTGGTGCCGGTGTGAAGGTGAACGTTGTCCTGGTTAATGGTTGTCCGTCAGACAGCCATTACTGGGACAGGTTGTCCATGGACAACATATACTGTTGTGAGTTGTCCAGGGACACCTGATACTATCATAGGTTGTCCATGGACAACTACATCCGGGGATACGTTGTCCGACGATAGAAGTGGTTGTCCAGGGTTTATCGCGATTGTCACCTGGGAATAGTTGTCCAGTATCAGGCCTCAGCATGTGAAGTGGCCCCGATAAATGAATTGTTTTAACCCTACCAGGTCTGGGTGATTTGGAGGTTGTCTCCGCCTGAGGATGGAGGGTGGGGGAATTCCAAAGCCTCATCTATTTTCATTATATGTTGACCGGGGTAGAGGGTTGAAACTTTCCATACTATATATTTGAGTCAAAGTCTATAATGAAATGCTAAACAATTCAAGATGGTCGTCATCATGACGTCACAGTGACGTCATCTTTTCGGAAGCCATTTTCGCTCCATTTTTTGGACTGATTTTAATTTTTTTTCTCGATATTTTATATCAAAATCTAATTCATATGATAGAGCAACATTAATTACTTTTATGCTCTTTTAGGCAAGAAAAATACGAAAAAATGAACGGAAATGACCGAAAGCACAATTTTATGGGGATATTTCGTGACCATCATTTTCCAATGATCCTTTGCACATACTATCATGCAAATAGTCTCAAAATAACGGCAATATAAGATTCGCGGGAAAGTCAGAAAGTTTCAGCGCTCTTGTTCTCTTGGTACTCACCGCTGAAAGCGCGCACAGTATATATGAAACAGTCTCTTTGATTACGTCACAAAGACGTAATCAAATTCACATTCAAATTCACATTCAATTTCACAAATTCGCATCTGAATTTTTGGGCCCAATTTTTCAATCAGATGTTTTCAATTTTGTGTTCATGCAATTTTCCCCCAAAAAAATCCTATGTGGCGATGCCATGTTATAAGAAAACCGGAATGTCAAACCTGATATGGTCTATTTTCAATAGACCCATGATTGTCTCACATGAGTGGTGGAGTTAACCATACAAGGCCGGGAAGGTGGTGGGGGGGGGGCGGAGGGTGGGGGGGGGGGGGGAGTGGGGCATCAAGGCTCTCGCACCAAACTTTCTATCTTCTATCCGAAAAGACAAATACTTGAGAGCTGACACTCCGTAACTTTGTAGTTTATCATATAGGGGTCTTTTTTGTCTACCGGGTAATACGTAAATATTTTGATGTGTATACGAAGTATCCACACATACCATTCACCGACTACATATTCTAGATGGAGTTACTAACTCCGTTCACCTCCGTGTCTTTTCGGGTACGACCGTTGTGGGGGTTTTTTCACAATGTCGTTCATCTTCATGTGATCTCCGTGTTTCTTCGGTCAGGTCCGTGTCTCCTCGGTGAGGTCACCGTGTTTCTTCTGGGTGACCTCCGAGACTCTCCGGTCAGGTCCGTATACGAGTGGGTTTTTTCCCACAATGTCGTTCACTTCCACGAAAAGACACAGAGGTGGTCGAAGACACACGGAGGTGCCCCAAAATGTCACGGAGGTGCCCAAACATGTCACGGAGATCACCGAAGAGACACGGAGGCGCCCGAAGAGTCACGAAGGAGCCCGAAGAGTCACGGAGGTCACCGAAGAGACACGGAGGTCACCGAAGAGACACGGAGGTGACCGAAGACACACGAAGGTCACCGAAAACACACGAATGTCACGAAAAAAGGTATAAACGTGGAAATTTTTAGGGCATTGTTGCATTCATTGGCCTACTTGACCAACGTGCTTCGCCAGCCTGACCAGCCTGAGCCTGCCTCACCAGTGCAACTTCACCAGTCTATCTCACCATAGCAGCTACTGGAGTCATCCTACCGAGCTACATTTCTGCAGCACCGTATCCATATCGTTGATGAGATGCAGCATGTGGCCGATATATGTGATCTGCTCATGGTGGAAAACATAATCACTAAGCAAATGGGGGTGGAGATCATGGTGGAGAAGAACTATATGGCACGAAACATCGACCTCATAACATGCTCCTTAGCATTTCAAGCCTTCGTGGAGGCGCTGAAGAAGACGGGAAAAATGAAGGAATAGCAGGTCTACTTCAAGCCCAGGATTCAGAAGATAATATCTTAATCATGGACATGGACATCGCTGAAGGGCGTACAGCTACCAAACGTACACACCAAGAGTCCTGCCAACCCCGATCCACCTGCCAAACGTCCCCGACTAACACCTTTAGAAATACCTCAGCAAGTGCTTCAGCCAGTGCCCCAGCAAGTGCCTGAGCAAGCGAAGGAAGAGGTGCTACTTCCTATGTCTGTGCGGGAGATCAATGACATTATCCAGCAGGCCTACCAGGCGGCCCAGACGAACACTTGGGAGCTCTCTCCCTATTTATCTGTGAGTGTCAAAGAAGAGGAAGTGCATTTTAACGCACCGGCCTGGGACGACAAACCACCTAAGCCTTGTCGTTGGACACCTGGATAAGAGTACAGGCCATTTATTATGCCGTCGATGCGGTCATTGACCACCAGGGGAGCGACGAAGCGAAATTTTATGTGGGTGACGACATCTTCCTCACCTGTTCAATGTTCAACAACATGCTGCTGGTGCATATTCGTAAATGGAAGTTGAGGGGAGAAAAGCGTATTCCTTTACCTCAGGGCGTTACCCTGCAAATACCTGCGTGGCGGAAGCTGGAGATGTCTCACAGGTAAAATTCATGAAGTCATGTCTGACCAGGTGACTCAGTATATTTATCAGAAGTACATCGACACATTCCTGTATCATCTCAGACCCCGCATTCGACACATGCGTATCCAGCAATGTGCAGGCTATGGAAACAAGAACGGTCTCTTCAACACGCACACGTGTATGGACAATAGTATACCATCAGACGCGCTGATGACTGAGGGACTACAGGCCGTTAACGAGGCCGAGGCATTGCAAGCTGCCTGTCCACCCAGAATTCCACGTGAACAGATTGCCACATTCATATACGTGCACCAGGGGCAGAAAGACAATGACGAGTTCGAACAAGTCGTGTTGCATAAACATTGAACATCACCGTATTCCTACATTCATTCTATGTTCATTTAAGCGCCTTGATAGCGTATAATTGTATTAAAAAAATTCAACACCAAGCGGTGAAGACCTTATGTTCATTCTGCTGTGTTAATAAAAAATATTAGAAATTCAAATGTGTGTTAGTGTTCACCCTATGTTTAGTGCTTTCAGTTAGAAGGTTTCCTCCCTTTCGAGTGTAATTAGGTGGCCCTAATAAGGGCCTATGGAAAGAACAGCGGGTTGGTCATCACACTGTTACGGCCGGAATATTTTTTCCCGACACACAGGGCATCGTATCCCGCTATGCATGTTAAGCTTAGCACGCATACACCACATAGGCACAGGTGACCACAAGGGAAAATGGCGTACATCGTCTCATCGTCTTGACACACGGTACAGGTGAATCTCTTCTGCTCCCTAGCCAGTTGTAGGCGTAGTTTAGACTTTTCGTCTTCTAATTCGTCAATTTGTTGGCTCAGACGGCTGATCTCTGGTGATGGTGTTGTCATTCCTGTTGCGGTCGCCCTCGTTGTGGTAGCCGTCGTTGTGGTAGCCGCCTGAGTCGACGCTGTAGTTGCCTGGGGTCTCTACTGTTTAACCACTCCAACTCTCCGTGTACATCTTCATCGTCTGTTTCATCATCACCATCCTCTTGTTGTGCGCCTCTCATCCTCAAGCTTCAACAATCTGATATTCAGCAACACGCTGCAAGCTCGTAATGATTGTAACATGTTCGTTGTCTTCTCCGCTCGAGCGAATCCGTTCTCTAGGATATTGTTGATGTTCTCCGGCTCGAATTGTCACCCTGAAAGTTTCGGTCGACACTCCCGTGTTCATTGCGTTGAAAAGTAACCGCCTACTAGGATTAGCCATGATGCCGTTGAAATGAGTGGATAGCAGACGAGACACTGCGCGCTTTTTATAGTATAACCGTAGAGCGCCCGTATGAGGGCGCGGACGTCACCAAAATCTTCACACTAAGCCAGTGTGCCAGTGTTTCTTTCCCATCTTCAAACCGGTCTCATTTTGCAATAAATGCGAGTTGGCGTGTAAAACTTATTTAAACTTGAACTTTGGGAGCTTATAGTGTATCGCTGAAAAATTCAGAAGGCACGCGGCAGGCTAAAACTATTTTTTAATCATTTTGTCGGTTTTAGACCCGTATGGTTATGGGTGTGGTTGTGTGGAAAACCCGGTAAATTTGAAATAAATCGGCTTACCTCCGTAAAAACGCTTTAGGTGTGTTCCTCACATCCTTATAATGTCACCCTGAAAATTTTGGCAGGTTTATCCATGGAAAAGTGTGATTTTTTGTCATACCACTCCTTCAGCGATACACTATAAGCGATACACTATAAGTTCAAGTTTAAATAAGTTTTACACGTCAACTCGCATTTATTGCAAAATGAGACCGGTTTGAAGATGAAAAAGAAACACAAAATTTCAGCGGGTCTGAGCAAGCACACTGGCTCAGTGTGAAGATTTCGGTGACGTCCGCGCCCTCATACGGGCGCTCTACGGTACTATAAAAGCGCGATATGTCGTCTGCTATCCATTCATTTTGAACTACACAATATTATTAACGATACGACTCGTTAATAATGGCTCAATACATGGATATTGATGGAGTTAACAATATTATTAACGACACGACTCGTTAACATATTAGAAGAGCTATGCAAAGATGATGAACAACGGAACTTCACCCGGGTACCATCCGTGTACCTGCCTAGTCCTACCCTCAGGAGCTCCCCACCCGCATCATCTTCCACCATCACAGCTACCAGGGCAAAACCACGGCAACATAGGACTCCCACCACCACCACCACGACGCTAACACCTAGAGTGGGTATAGTACCACGTTTACCATGGCAACGGTACCCGCACGACTACGATCCCCGGTGGGATCTACGACAAAGGTGGTGGGCCTCTGAACGCTTGGCGCAAATCACCAAATAAACCTATAGATCCTCGTTGGCAGCATCCCTTCATGTGTTTCATCGCTGGGCCGACCGGGTCGGGAAAAACACACTTCGTTCAACGGCTCATCCAACACGGGTCAGCCCTCATTTCACCGCCCATGGCTCGCATCCTCTGGTGTTATGGAGGTTGGCAGCCTGCGTACGAGGAACTGGCACGCATACCTGGACTCACCTTGGTGGATGGATTACCCCCAGAGGATACCCCAGAAGACACGTTGGTAGTGGTAGACGATCTGATGACCGAAACGGACAGTCGGCTGACGCATCTCTTTACCAAAGGGAGCCATCATCGTCGGTTGAGCATCATCTACATCGTCCAGAATCTCTTCAGTAAGGACAAAGAGCACAGGAACATCAGTTTGAATGCTCAGTATGTGGTATTGTTCAAAAACCCCAGAGACGCATCACAAATTATGCACCTGGCGAAACAGATGTACCCTGAAAACACGGCCTTTGTGCGGGAAGCCTTTGAAGATGCCACCCAAGGGGCCCACGGTTATCTGCTCATCGACACTTGGATTGCGTACCCACATTTTCCCGGAGAGTTCCAGACGGTGTACACGCCCAAATAAAAGAAGAAGACACAACCCGCTAGCATTCACTTCCTCATCATGTCTGTACGGATACGGAAGCACGCGGCGGCCCTCCGCGTATTACGCAGCGCGCCACCGGATGTGGGCCGGGCCCTGGCGCGCGGCGCGGACGCGGGATTGGTACGGTGTTTGTGTGAAGTCGCTCATACTGTGTTAAAAGGGAATGTTCCTCTCAGTCCCCTGCAGAAAGGGAAATTGCAACGGCACAAGACCGGTCTCCGAACGCTGGTGAAGAAGACAGAAAGTTTAAAGAAAAAGCACTCCTCGCACCCTTAGCCGCTTCCGTACTGGGACCGGTAGTAGGATCCATCTTGGGTGGAGCACGCTAACGTCATGGAACATACGAAAAAAATGATGCTGGTCGAACCTCGACTGTTACAGAGTTTGCAATCGCCCTATCCCGTGCCTGCCACGGTGCAACAACTCCAGTCTCTCGACGAAGAGATGAATAGTATACTCCAACGTCGACTACCCGATCACGAGAAAATTCAACTCTACCATCAGACGCTGAACCGGTACAAGACGTTTATGAATCAATATAGGGGTAGTACACCACCAGCACCACAACCAGCAGCGCTAGCACCAACACCGCCATCATCCCCTCAGCTGGAAGATGAAGTGTTGGCTCGTTTATTGTTGGACCGGGTGAAACAGAATCCCGATATGGGTTGGGGCGATCAGGGGGAACTGCTTATTCGAAACCGAGTGGTGCCGGTGTGAAGGTGAACGTTGTCCTGGTTAATGGTTGTCCGTCAGACAGCCATTACTGGGACAGGTTGTCCATGGACAACATATACTGTTGTGAGTTGTCCAGGGACACCTGATACTATCATAGGTTGTCCATGGACAACTACATCCGGGGATACGTTGTCCGACGATAGAAGTGGTTGTCCAGGGTTTATCGCGATTGTCACCTGGGAATAGTTGTCCAGTATCAGGCCTCAGCATGTGAAGTGGCCCCGATAAATGAATTGTTTTAACCCTACCAGGTCTGGGTGATTTGGAGGTTGTCTCCGCCTGAGGATGGAGGGTGGGGGAATTCCAAAGCCTCATCTATTTTCATTATATGTTGACCGGGGTAGAGGGTTGAAACTTTCCATACTATATATTTGAGTCAAAGTCTATAATGAAATGCTAAACAATTCAAGATGGTCGTCATCATGACGTCACAGTGACGTCATCTTTTCGGAAGCCATTTTCGCTCCATTTTTTGGACTGATTTTAATTTTTTTTCTCGATATTTTATATCAAAATCTAATTCATATGATAGAGCAACATTAATTACTTTTATGCTCTTTTAGGCAAGAAAAATACGAAAAAATGAACGGAAATGACCGAAAGCACAATTTTATGGGGATATTTCGTGACCATCATTTTCCAATGATCCTTTGCACATACTATCATGCAAATAGTCTCAAAATAACGGCAATATAAGATTCGCGGGAAAGTCAGAAAGTTTCAGCGCTCTTGTTCTCTTGGTACTCACCGCTGAAAGCGCGCACAGTATATATGAAACAGTCTCTTTGATTACGTCACAAAGACGTAATCAAATTCACATTCAAATTCACATTCAATTTCACAAATTCGCATCTGAATTTTTGGGCCCAATTTTTCAATCAGATGTTTTCAATTTTGTGTTCATGCAATTTTCCCCCAAAAAAATCCTATGTGGCGATGCCATGTTATAAGAAAACCGGAATGTCAAACCTGATATGGTCTATTTTCAATAGACCCATGATTGTCTCACATGAGTGGTGGAGTTAACCATACAAGGCCGGGAAGGTGGTGGGGGGGGGGGGCGGAGGGTGGGGGGGGGGTGGGAGTGGGGCATCAAGGCTCTCGCACCAAACTTTCTATCTTCTATCCGAAAAGACAAATACTTGAGAGCTGACACTCCGTAACTTTGTAGTTTATCATATAGGGGTCTTTTTTGAGCCTATTTGTCTACCGGGTAATACGTAAATATTTTGATGTGTATACGAAGTATCCACACATACCATTCACCGACTACATATTCTAGATGGAGTTACTAACTCCGTTCACCTCCGTGTCTTTTCGGGTACGACCGTTGTGGGGGTTTTTTCACAATGTCGTTCATCTTCATGTGATCTCCGTGTTTCTTCGGTCAGGTCCGTGTCTCCTCGGTGAGGTCACCGTGTTTCTTCTGGGTGACCTCCGAGACTCTCCGGTCAGGTCCGTATACGAGTGGGTTTTTTCCCACAATGTCGTTCACTTCCACGAAAAGACACAGAGGTGGTCGAAGACACACGGAGGTGCCCCAAAATGTCACGGAGGTGCCCAAACATGTCACGGAGATCACCGAAGAGACACGGAGGCGCCCGAAGAGTCACGAAGGAGCCCGAAGAGTCACGGAGGTCACCGAAGAGACACGGAGGTCACCGAAGAGACACGGAGGTGACCGAAGACACACGAAGGTCACCGAAAACACACGAATGTCACGAAAAAAGGTATAAACGTGGAAATTTTTAGGGCATTGTTGCATTCATTGGCCTACTTGACCAACGTGCTTCGCCAGCCTGACCAGCCTGAGCCTGCCTCACCAGTGCAACTTCACCAGTCTATCTCACCATAGCAGCTACTGGAGTCATCCTACCGAGCTACATTTCTGCAGCACCGTATCCATATCGTTGATGAGATGCAGCATGTGGCCGATATATGTGATCTGCTCATGGTGGAAAACATAATCACTAAGCAAATGGGGGTGGAGATCATGGTGGAGAAGAACTATATGGCACGAAACATCGACCTCATAACATGCTCCTTAGCATTTCAAGCCTTCGTGGAGGCGCTGAAGAAGACGGGAAAAATGAAGGAATAGCAGGTCTACTTCAAGCCCAGGATTCAGAAGATAATATCTTAATCATGGACATGGACATCGCTGAAGGGCGTACAGCTACCAAACGTACACACCAAGAGTCCTGCCAACCCCGATCCACCTGCCAAACGTCCCCGACTAACACCTTTAGAAATACCTCAGCAAGTGCTTCAGCCAGTGCCCCAGCAAGTGCCTGAGCAAGCGAAGGAAGAGGTGCTACTTCCTATGTCTGTGCGGGAGATCAATGACATTATCCAGCAGGCCTACCAGGCGGCCCAGACGAACACTTGGGAGCTCTCTCCCTATTTATCTGTGAGTGTCAAAGAAGAGGAAGTGCATTTTAACGCACCGGCCTGGGACGACAAACCACCTAAGCCTTGTCGTTGGACACCTGGATAAGAGTACAGGCCATTTATTATGCCGTCGATGCGGTCATTGACCACCAGGGGAGCGACGAAGCGAAATTTTATGTGGGTGACGACATCTTCCTCACCTGTTCAATGTTCAACAACATGCTGCTGGTGCATATTCGTAAATGGAAGTTGAGGGGAGAAAAGCGTATTCCTTTACCTCAGGGCGTTACCCTGCAAATACCTGCGTGGCGGAAGCTGGAGATGTCTCACAGGTAAAATTCATGAAGTCATGTCTGACCAGGTGACTCAGTATATTTATCAGAAGTACATCGACACATTCCTGTATCATCTCAGACCCCGCATTCGACACATGCGTATCCAGCAATGTGCAGGCTATGGAAACAAGAACGGTCTCTTCAACACGCACACGTGTATGGACAATAGTATACCATCAGACGCGCTGATGACTGAGGGACTACAGGCCGTTAACGAGGCCGAGGCATTGCAAGCTGCCTGTCCACCCAGAATTCCACGTGAACAGATTGCCACATTCATATACGTGCACCAGGGGCAGAAAGACAATGACGAGTTCGAACAAGTCGTGTTGCATAAACATTGAACATCACCGTATTCCTACATTCATTCTATGTTCATTTAAGCGCCTTGATAGCGTATAATTGTATTAAAAAAATTCAACACCAAGCGGTGAAGACCTTATGTTCATTCTGCTGTGTTAATAAAAAATATTAGAAATTCAAATGTGTGTTAGTGTTCACCCTATGTTTAGTGCTTTCAGTTAGAAGGTTTCCTCCCTTTCGAGTGTAATTAGGTGGCCCTAATAAGGGCCTATGGAAAGAACAGCGGGTTGGTCATCACACTGTTACGGCCGGAATATTTTTTCCCGACACACAGGGCATCGTATCCCGCTATGCATGTTAAGCTTAGCACGCATACACCACATAGGCACAGGTGACCACAAGGGAAAATGGCGTACATCGTCTCATCGTCTTGACACACGGTACAGGTGAATCTCTTCTGCTCCCTAGCCAGTTGTAGGCGTAGTTTAGACTTTTCGTCTTCTAATTCGTCAATTTGTTGGCTCAGACGGCTGATCTCTGGTGATGGTGTTGTCATTCCTGTTGCGGTCGCCCTCGTTGTGGTAGCCGTCGTTGTGGTAGCCGCCTGAGTCGACGCTGTAGTTGCCTGGGGTCTCTACTGTTTAACCACTCCAACTCTCCGTGTACATCTTCATCGTCTGTTTCATCATCACCATCCTCTTGTTGTGCGCCTCTCATCCTCAAGCTTCAACAATCTGATATTCAGCAACACGCTGCAAGCTCGTAATGATTGTAACATGTTCGTTGTCTTCTCCGCTCGAGCGAATCCGTTCTCTAGGATATTGTTGATGTTCTCCGGCTCGAATTGTCACCCTGAAAGTTTCGGTCGACACTCCCGTGTTCATTGCGTTGAAAAGTAACCGCCTACTAGGATTAGCCATGATGCCGTTGAAATGAGTGGATAGCAGACGAGACACTGCGCGCTTTTTATAGTATAACCGTAGAGCGCCCGTATGAGGGCGCGGACGTCACCAAAATCTTCACACTAAGCCAGTGTGCCAGTGTTTCTTTCCCATCTTCAAACCGGTCTCATTTTGCAATAAATGCGAGTTGGCGTGTAAAACTTATTTAAACTTGAACTTTGGGAGCTTATAGTGTATCGCTGAAAAATTCAGAAGGCACGCGGCAGGCTAAAACTATTTTTTAATCATTTTGTCGGTTTTAGACCCGTATGGTTATGGGTGTGGTTGTGTGGAAAACCCGGTAAATTTGAAATAAATCGGCTTACCTCCGTAAAAACGCTTTAGGTGTGTTCCTCACATCCTTATAATGTCACCCTGAAAATTTTGGCAGGTTTATCCATGGAAAAGTGTGATTTTTTGTCATACCACTCCTTCAGCGATACACTATAAGCGATACACTATAAGTTCAAGTTTAAATAAGTTTTACACGTCAACTCGCATTTATTGCAAAATGAGACCGGTTTGAAGATGAAAAAGAAACACAAAATTTCAGCGGGTCTGAGCAAGCACACTGGCTCAGTGTGAAGATTTCGGTGACGTCCGCGCCCTCATACGGGCGCTCTACGGTACTATAAAAGCGCGATATGTCGTCTGCTATCCATTCATTTTGAACTACACAATATTATTAACGATACGACTCGTTAATAATGGCTCAATACATGGATATTGATGGAGTTAACAATATTATTAACGACACGACTCGTTAACATATTAGAAGAGCTATGCAAAGATGATGAACAACGGAACTTCACCCGGGTACCATCCGTGTACCTGCCTAGTCCTACCCTCAGGAGCTCCCCACCCGCATCATCTTCCACCATCACAGCTACCAGGGCAAAACCACGGCAACATAGGACTCCCACCACCACCACCACGACGCTAACACCTAGAGTGGGTATAGTACCACGTTTACCATGGCAACGGTACCCGCACGACTACGATCCCCGGTGGGATCTACGACAAAGGTGGTGGGCCTCTGAACGCTTGGCGCAAATCACCAAATAAACCTATAGATCCTCGTTGGCAGCATCCCTTCATGTGTTTCATCGCTGGGCCGACCGGGTCGGGAAAAACACACTTCGTTCAACGGCTCATCCAACACGGGTCAGCCCTCATTTCACCGCCCATGGCTCGCATCCTCTGGTGTTATGGAGGTTGGCAGCCTGCGTACGAGGAACTGGCACGCATACCTGGACTCACCTTGGTGGATGGATTACCCCCAGAGGATACCCCAGAAGACACGTTGGTAGTGGTAGACGATCTGATGACCGAAACGGACAGTCGGCTGACGCATCTCTTTACCAAAGGGAGCCATCATCGTCGGTTGAGCATCATCTACATCGTCCAGAATCTCTTCAGTAAGGACAAAGAGCACAGGAACATCAGTTTGAATGCTCAGTATGTGGTATTGTTCAAAAACCCCAGAGACGCATCACAAATTATGCACCTGGCGAAACAGATGTACCCTGAAAACACGGCCTTTGTGCGGGAAGCCTTTGAAGATGCCACCCAAGGGGCCCACGGTTATCTGCTCATCGACACTTGGATTGCGTACCCACATTTTCCCGGAGAGTTCCAGACGGTGTACACGCCCAAATAAAAGAAGAAGACACAACCCGCTAGCATTCACTTCCTCATCATGTCTGTACGGATACGGAAGCACGCGGCGGCCCTCCGCGTATTACGCAGCGCGCCACCGGATGTGGGCCGGGCCCTGGCGCGCGGCGCGGACGCGGGATTGGTACGGTGTTTGTGTGAAGTCGCTCATACTGTGTTAAAAGGGAATGTTCCTCTCAGTCCCCTGCAGAAAGGGAAATTGCAACGGCACAAGACCGGTCTCCGAACGCTGGTGAAGAAGACAGAAAGTTTAAAGAAAAAGCACTCCTCGCACCCTTAGCCGCTTCCGTACTGGGACCGGTAGTAGGATCCATCTTGGGTGGAGCACGCTAACGTCATGGAACATACGAAAAAAATGATGCTGGTCGAACCTCGACTGTTACAGAGTTTGCAATCGCCCTATCCCGTGCCTGCCACGGTGCAACAACTCCAGTCTCTCGACGAAGAGATGAATAGTATACTCCAACGTCGACTACCCGATCACGAGAAAATTCAACTCTACCATCAGACGCTGAACCGGTACAAGACGTTTATGAATCAATATAGGGGTAGTACACCACCAGCACCACAACCAGCAGCGCTAGCACCAACACCGCCATCATCCCCTCAGCTGGAAGATGAAGTGTTGGCTCGTTTATTGTTGGACCGGGTGAAACAGAATCCCGATATGGGTTGGGGCGATCAGGGGGAACTGCTTATTCGAAACCGAGTGGTGCCGGTGTGAAGGTGAACGTTGTCCTGGTTAATGGTTGTCCGTCAGACAGCCATTACTGGGACAGGTTGTCCATGGACAACATATACTGTTGTGAGTTGTCCAGGGACACCTGATACTATCATAGGTTGTCCATGGACAACTACATCCGGGGATACGTTGTCCGACGATAGAAGTGGTTGTCCAGGGTTTATCGCGATTGTCACCTGGGAATAGTTGTCCAGTATCAGGCCTCAGCATGTGAAGTGGCCCCGATAAATGAATTGTTTTAACCCTACCAGGTCTGGGTGATTTGGAGGTTGTCTCCGCCTGAGGATGGAGGGTGGGGGAATTCCAAAGCCTCATCTATTTTCATTATATGTTGACCGGGGTAGAGGGTTGAAACTTTCCATACTATATATTTGAGTCAAAGTCTATAATGAAATGCTAAACAATTCAAGATGGTCGTCATCATGACGTCACAGTGACGTCATCTTTTCGGAAGCCATTTTCGCTCCATTTTTTGGACTGATTTTAATTTTTTTTCTCGATATTTTATATCAAAATCTAATTCATATGATAGAGCAACATTAATTACTTTTATGCTCTTTTAGGCAAGAAAAATACGAAAAAATGAACGGAAATGACCGAAAGCACAATTTTATGGGGATATTTCGTGACCATCATTTTCCAATGATCCTTTGCACATACTATCATGCAAATAGTCTCAAAATAACGGCAATATAAGATTCGCGGGAAAGTCAGAAAGTTTCAGCGCTCTTGTTCTCTTGGTACTCACCGCTGAAAGCGCGCACAGTATATATGAAACAGTCTCTTTGATTACGTCACAAAGACGTAATCAAATTCACATTCAAATTCACATTCAATTTCACAAATTCGCATCTGAATTTTTGGGCCCAATTTTTCAATCAGATGTTTTCAATTTTGTGTTCATGCAATTTTCCCCCAAAAAAATCCTATGTGGCGATGCCATGTTATAAGAAAACCGGAATGTCAAACCTGATATGGTCTATTTTCAATAGACCCATGATTGTCTCACATGAGTGGTGGAGTTAACCATACAAGGCCGGGAAGGTGGTGGGGGGGGGGCGGAGGGTGGGGGGGGGGTGGGAGTGGGGCATCAAGGCTCTCGCACCAAACTTTCTATCTTCTATCCGAAAAGACAAATACTTGAGAGCTGACACTCCGTAACTTTGTAGTTTATCATATAGGGGTCTTTTTTGAGCCTATTTGTATGACCCCCTGGGCAGTCTGAGAAGAATGGTTCAATTCAAAATGGCGGCCATGTGGGTATCAGAAAAGTGATGTTCTTCAAAATGTTTTGCTTTTCTGAAAGGAAAAGTGGGCTAAAACTATTTGATTTACTAATTTATCATGCAGTGTTTGTGGAGATATGAAACGCAAAAATGCCTTTTTTGAAAATGAGGTCACAGTGACGTCATCACACAGGTTTCAGCCCCTAGCTCAAGGCGTAGGAAAAATATTATAGATTTAAAACTACTTTCATGGAAGATGACTTCACTGTTACGCCATTAGAGTGAGCGTTGTTAAGTTTGTTAAATTATCTTGTCAAGTTAACAGAAATGGTTAAACATATCGGTATTCACGGTGTAAAATTATCCTGGAAACAAGCAGATTCGGATTCAACCACCTTGCAAGACAAAATACCGCAACATCTATACCCACAGTGTCTATTTGTCTATTTCAAAATTAGAATTGTGTTCGTTTGCCGACGTATATTACTTTGAGAGCGAAATATGTTGTTGTATATAAAAATGTACATCAGTTTAAGAAAAACACTGTTGACTGTGATCGGAAGAAACTGACGAATAATATGCCAAATATATCTGCAAAATAGAACTAAGCAATATGAACATTAAAATATATGTTTCAAAAATATAGCATGAAAATATAATGTCCACCTGGCGTCATTAATCCACAAAGGATCCGTCAAAAACTGAAAAATATGATGATGTACTGAAAATATTAATGTGACGCGGATGGGATTCGAACCGCTCATCCATATTATCGCGCGTCTTTCCCCTGCACCACTTGGGACAGCTGCCGAGCTACTGAAAATTTGTCCCCTTTATACCGTGACCTAGATCGTCTGATAATACGATGGACAGCACGTCATGGGGGACAACTAATATTGCCACTGTTGTAATAAGACAGGTTGTCCCCCATGAATAGTTGTCCGGGAGCAAATATAATATATAATGCATTACAACATGTACAAGAGTAATATGTGTCGAGTGGACAACTGGTACATGAAACTGGAGGGGGACAGGACAACCAGTCTCATATCATCGATTTGATCAACGATATATATATATATATATAAAACTTTATTTATCGAGGGTAACTCTGTCAGTTACAAAAACTGTTCTTCCCAGAGGCCCTCCAGAGATACATGTAATAATGAACAAATCACATGAAATATAATATAAAAAACATAACAGAGTAGAATATATACAGGTGTATGAATAGATTTAACAATGAGTAAATGATATTGGCGGGACATTCCAGTAATCACACTAAGCATCTGTATTTTGGCTCCTGATTGTGATCATAAGTCTTGACTTGAAAGTATTGAGGGATGGGGCATCCTTGAGATGTTTGTCAAGAGAATTCCACAACTTGGCTCCTGAATAACTTAAGCTCTGTTTTAGATAATTTGTTCTTGGTCGAGGAAGGTACAGTTTGTTGTTTTCGGCTGATCTGAGGTTTTGGTTTGTTACATCATTTACATATTGAAAAAGACAGTTGAGATAAGGTGAGCATAGATTATAAATGATCTTGAACATAAAGACAGCCTTTTGATAAGTTAGTCTATCATGTACACTGGTCCAGTTGAGTTCTTGAAATAGTGTTTTGGTTGGACTGAGATAGTGAGCATTCAATATCATTCTTGCTGCTCTTTTCTGCAATTTATAAACCCGGTCCATTTGAGAAGCAGATGCCTCTCCATGTGTGGGCGAACATATGCTTTGTAGAATAGCAGCTTTGCTTCTTTCCTAAGGAGGTTCCTATGTCTGTATAGGATGCTAAGTTTGGCAGAAATTTTATGACAAACAGAATCAGTATGGTCATGCCAGCTAAGATTTTGATCAACAACAAGGCCTAAAATTTTGTCTGTCTTGACATTCTGGAGTTCATTTTGATCAGTTTTTACATGAAGGTTTAAATAATTCTTTTGCGACTTTTGTTTTGTTGTCATAACCATTATTGAAGATTTGGACGTATTTATGTACATTTAGTTTTCACGACACCATCCCTCAATAACTTTCACATCATGATCTAAGAGTGTTTCAAGCTCCTTGGTATTGGCAGCATGGTTGTAAATAGTTGTATCATCTGCACAGAGATCAATCGTACTTGACAAATCACATAGTAGCATGTCATTAACATAGATAATAAACAATAGAGGTCCAAGGATGGACCCCTGGGGAACACCAGCTTGAATGGAAAGAGGATCAGACATGTGACTCTCAATATTCACAAATTGTTGTCTTTTGTATAGATAGGACTGTATCCAGTTCATAGTTTTAGCAGAAAGTTGATATATTTTGAGTTTTTCTATAATAATATCATGGTTTACTGTGTCAAATTACAACACACATAAGGGAAGTGGGAAGAGGGAATGCCTTCTTAAAATCTAACTTTGCACATCCAACAAAGTGGCCTTTATCGACTGAACCTATCCAGGACTCAACCATTTTCGTTAAGGCACTCTGACAGGAGTGCTTTGCTCGAAAACCAGATTGCGCATCAGATAATAATTCAAAAGTTGAAAGATATTGATAGAGATGAATATGGACATGACGTTCAATTATTTTGGAAACTGTTGAAAGCACAGATATCGGTCTATAGTTTTCCGCTAGCTCAGGATCACCAGACTTGAAAAGTGGAATGACTTTTGCAATTTTCCATTTTTCTGGGAATTCATCGTGTTTATTGCTCATGTTAATTATGTGGGTGAGGGGTTCAGCTATTATCCCAGAAGATATTTGAAGGAATTTGGGTCCTATAAGATCAGGTCCCGTACTTTTACATGTATTCAGGTTTGTCAAGTGTTTATGAACTCTATTTTTATCTGAGGAATATCAAATTCAACATTTTCAGGGATTTTCTCTGCTACAAAATTTTGGAGTTTTTCGTGAGGCGTTGCAGTAGGGGTATGATGAACCAGATTATTAGCTTTTTGCAGTTGAGTAGGGATATCTGTAAAGAAACTATTTATCTCATTAGCTATTTGAAGTGTATCAGTCGAGTATTCACTTGTCGTTTTAAGTTGGAGATAATCACTAGTTTTCTTCAGTCGGTTGAGGACAGAGTTGTCTTTGTCAGATTCAATTTCTTTGAGTACTTTCCATATATTTTCAGGTTTATTTTTGTTAGCTTTCATCAGATTCTCGAAATGTTCTTTCTTGGCTCTGTGCAGCAGACAGTTAGCTCTGTTCCTCCAGTTTTTCGAATTTTCAAAATCATGTACAGCATGAAATTTGTCTCTAAGTTTTCGAGCTTCTATACATCATCATTATAGAGCCATTGTGGTAGTTTCTTACTTTTAACCCTCCTTTCACAAAAAGGAGCATGGTTGTCAAGAGCTTCACCAAACAGGTCAGGAAATACCTCCAATGCTTCATTCGGAGTATTTGCCATCTTTATCATAGACCAGGGTTTTTCGGCTAGGTCTAATAGAAAACTTTCGGCTTCAAAAATTTTCATATTTCTGAATTTGACTGTTGTATGTTTCTGGGAGTTTGACTTTGTTTTGGATTTATTTTTATATAGAACACAGACTGCATAGCGATCGCTCATTGATAATTTAGGAACATTAGATTTCTGAACTTTTTCAAGATTGGAGACATAAATATGGTCGATCAGTGTTTTTGATTTTTTGGTCACTTTGGTTGGCTCTTTGATTACTTGATGTAGTTGAAAAGTTTCTGGAGACTGAAGCCACTTCTTATTTTTCTCTGCAGGAAGATCAAAATTAAAATCTCCTAACAGAATGATTTCTTTTGATTTAACACATACCGTTTCCATCATTTTTTCAAAGTCATCAACCCATGCTACTCTAGATTCCGGTCGATACAAGAATCCAATCAGAATAGGTTTTAGGTGCTCTATTTTTGTTTGAATCCAAAGAACTTCTATATTATTTGGTTCCAGATCATCTCTTCTAGCATATGGGATATCCTCACCTATGTATGCTATAACACCTCCCCCATCTTTACCCTTCCTATCCCGTCGCACAAACTTGAATCCATCAATATTTATCTGCTTTTTAGGAATTTTCTTGCTTAGAAAAGTTTCTGTACAGCCGAATATATCTAATTCATTTGAAGGTAAAGCTAGTAAAGTACGCAATTCATCCATTTTAGGGAGGAGGTGCTGAACATTTAGGTGACCAATACTTTGACCCTAAGACTGTAATCCAAAGACATTGGATTTTGAGGAGCATCTAAAATATATAAATTTAGCAGGCAAGAAATAGTCACATGTCCGATCCTCTCCCTTAAGTTGGCATTTTGTTTGAAGCAATGTAGTCAAATATATTCATAAATGGTAACAATGATATGGAGAAAGGTAACTATAGATACATAAAAATTCCATCCACCTATCTTTGGGTGTCATCTGGGTATCTATCATGTTTGTGCGGTCATCAGCAGTTTTTGTTTGATGGGGGTCATAGTTTTCGTGATGAAAAGCAAAATTCAGATTGTCCCCAGAAGAGCTACATGCAGTTGCACAAGGAAAAGCAGCATTTAAAACAGGTGGCATGGTACTTGAACCGCATGTATCACTGCTTGTATTGGAGGCAGTGTTCAGAATGTTTGTAGCATTTGGTATCACAGTCTCATTGACACAATGTTCTGAAAGGAACATATACTGAAGTACAGAAAATTTGTTCGATGTAGATATTGTGAATAAATTACAGGGGGGGGTGAAGATGCAGTACTAACATTATGATTATCAGTGATATTATTTAAGCTGGATGCACAGTTACATGCTGGATTGATAATTGGGAGAGGATTGGGAGATGGATGTCTACACAGTCATTAGCACAGTAGTTGTGGTCAATATTACAGGTAGATGTTATAACAGAATTTGTATCACAGTCCAAAACACTGGGTACTTTCCTGATGTCAGAAGAATGTAAATAGCTGAAGACTAGAATATATTCAAGGAGAGGCGAATCGGGTTCCTGGTTGGAGGATGCAATTGGCATCTGTCCACATTCAGCACTAAATGTACATGTTTCATCTTCATGTAAGGGATGAGATTCCTGGCCAAAGTCTCACGGTGCGCTCTCGCAAACACTCTAATCCACCGGGCTGGGAAGCCTTTGCTCGGGGGTTGAAAGACACACACGTCCCTCAAGAATTGGTGGGGAATCCTAACCGTTGGCGGTGGATGTAGCGGGTCCAGCAATCGCCGAGTAGACCACCACCACCACCACCACCACCACCACCACCACCATCTTCTTGGGAACCGGAGTCACCCCCCAAAACGCCACAACGACGGGCACCTTCTTTTCCCCCCTTTAAAACACCATCCCCGGTAAAGAGGCTCCAGCGCTCGAGAGCTTTGATACATAGCAAGTCACCGCGACGATCACGACGCCGAGGTCATCCGCCCCAAGGCCTGGGAGCCTAGGAGCCAGGTGCAGAAGCAAGAAAGCTCAGTCGTCATGTTTTACCTCACGTTGCCCAGTAAAAGTGTGTCGATGCCCCAATTACCGCAACCGTTGCATTTACCTGGACGCTGGGAATGTGGCCTTGTGGATATTCAATGCCCTTACTCGTGGTACAACGTGCGAGACAAGGACGTGTGGTACGAGGTGACCTACGAAGGCAAAGTAAACCGACTGATTCTACCCGAAGGCCAATACGATACCCCCAAGGCGTTCATAGAGGGTCTGACCACATTGTTGAATTATAAGTCTCTACGGGTGGTGAAGAATAGTTCAAGACCAGTCAAATCCTATCCCTTCAAGAATCATGTGATCTTCGATCACACGCACACAACGACAAGGCCTGTATCCTGCTCAGCCCCAACGTGGGTGTGGAACAAATGTTAGGTCTCCCCTTATGACATCTACGCCGTTCCCACCACCGACACAGGCGACGTTGTGATGGATATGAAAGTGGGTATGTACGGACTCTACGTCTACTCGGACGCGGTGGACAGCCATATTGTGGGCGATGTGAACACACCTCTGTTACGGGTGGTGCCTATTAGAAAGAAGTATGGCGATCAAGTCACCCAGAGTTTCAACCACATACTCACTTATAAACACTTATATCAACACGATCACGGTGGATATAAGAGATGACACGGGACGCCCGGTCGCATTCGAACGAATGAAAGTGGTGCTGACACTTCATTTCCGACAAGCACGTTCTCCTCCCGACTACTACAAGAAACAACGGGAGGTAGCTTGCCCATCTTTAGCGGTGCACGCATGCAACGAGGTCACGGGTTGGGTAACATACTGGGCAGCATCATCAAAACGTTCTTGCCCTTGGTGACACGGGGAGTAATAGTGGTGGGTAAACAAGCGGTACGCAGTGGACTGCGAGTGGCCGGTGATGTATTGGCAGGCCCAAGAAGCAGGCAGCGTCTTGATCGCCAAAGCCCTTAAAAGACAACCACCGGCACAGGGAAGAGTCAATCGACGACCGACACACCGACGACGCACTACCCGGAAGAAGAAGGGTAAGAGAGACATCTTCGCATAATGGCATCCATTCACTCCGAGTCGTGTCCGTCTACCAACAGTGAATTGGATTTGTGGACTATTCCACCCACACAAACCAGTGTCGCCGAAGGACGTTGGGTAGAACATCGGCCCCTGGCTAGCCTGACGGGCACGGGACCGATGGAATTTACCATCGAAAACAAAGATACGGCCTACCTGGATTTAGCCCACACGTACTTGTACATGAAAGCCAAAATAGTGGACAACGACGTGACGCCCATCGCCAACGATGCGGCGATATCCGATGATCTTAGCACAGGGTTTCCCACCGGGGAGAGTGGTGACGTCCTTCTCGTGGTAGCGGTGAAAAATAAGACTGCGCCCGCCCACGCTGTTCGTACATGTCCGCGTCTTTTTGGTGTATCAGCGAAAAGTATGTAGGACAATCTTGAAAGAGATGGCGAAGCGCCAGACCCGGTAAACTCAAGCACTCCTTGAATATGTCGACGTGCCACTTCGAGGAAAAGAACCACATGTAAGTTATTATACCATATCAGGAAATCTCGCAAGGTCTGCATATGTTGGTCGTTCCATACCTGCTGTAGTTCCCGGTACGTGTCTTCCGAACATTCCACTTGCTTCAAATCGTCAAAGAACGCGTCCCGGGGTGGCAACTGTGTTTCCTCCAAGTGGTCGAGCGTCGATATATATGTGTAAGGGAGCCTCCCTTTGGTTTGTGCACAGTCATACGCCTTCACCCACTGATCATAGCTATAATTTGGAGCTAAGTAGTTCCGTACATCCAGGAAACGGAGTGACGTGGTAGTGAGGGCCATATGATTATTGATCTTTTTGATGACGGACTTGATGGTATTAGCCTGGGCCAAGTACGGGTGGAGAAATTCCTTCACCATGTTAAAATCGTATCGCCCCGAGTTGAAGCCGAGCACAGGTAACTGGCCTAGGTATTGTAGGAAGCGGGCTTTCAATTTCTCCGCATACGGTGTACGCTATGTCCTTCGGGCTATAGGGTACCTGCGCACGGTCATTCAATCGGGAGGATCATTTACTGCGCCACGAACGCTCATTCCACGAGGGAGCGACGGAACAATGTAACGGTTGTGGTCAACTCTTCAAACGACACAGTCAGTTAAGACAGCACCAACGTTTGATTCATGGTCCGTCACCACGGTATGAGCGACAACTTTCCACTAAAGAGGTACCCATGAGGGTCAGACCTAGTGAAGATGAGCTCGGGAAGACGAATGCCACTGGTTATGCGATCACGGAGAGCCCGCCTATACCCACAGTTCAGAAGAGCCTAGATATCCAGACGGTCTCTAGCATTACTATTCCCAGTCATACGCCTGACAACAACGAACATTTTCTGGAAGATGCGGTGGATGTTCCCAGCGATTTCTTACAGGACGCCCATCCAGTGAGTGACATATATCGGCGCCAATGGCCCATGATACGGCACTGTTTCCACCGTCATCGCCCTATTCAAGATATCTACAATTTCCGACTGACTGGCCTCGCCCGTCTACGCAACTACGTGGAAGCCATCTTCAATGACCAAACTACGTCCTTCAAATTAAATCTGGCGTTTGGTTATGTGCTGTGACCAAGTCCGATACTTTTACTCGAGCAGTAACATCCGGGTATTTGACCAACCGTTTACCATCATCAACCGGGCGTCGCAACAGCCCGTGCTGGACCAAGTGGACCAATTGGATGTCTTGGAATGGGCCTATGAACAGCGCCCCAACACCAAGTGCGTCGTAGAGAGGGTCACCAGTGTCATGTTTTTCGTGACCAAATTACAGAATCTTCCCATCGGATGAATGTATTCACCCATGCACTGATAGATACTCAGAATGCGCAAACAACTATCTGAGGATATGTTGCCTCAACGGTATCCTGGCCTGCCCGATGACGATTAGAACAAACGGTTCATGGCCGAAGAGGGAACTTTCTGAAATGGCGAATTCTGATTGGACAAGAGCAGCCGAGAATACATCTAACGGACAGGAACGAATATGACAGATGCAAATGGCGGCCTCTGATTGGATAAGAGTCTTCTTTAGTTATAGTTAACATACCTAACGCAGCTCCCCCAGCGTGGGTATGATGTAACAGTGGGGAGAATAAACTATATGGAAAAAACTTCTTGTTGTTGTTGTTCTCTCATGTGTCATCCTTGTTGTTGTTGTTCTCTCTCCGGTCTATATCATGGCGTCAAGGCGTTATGTTAGAACGTTAAGGCGAACGACGAGCGTCACTGCATTTCGAAGAATTAGTGACAATTCCATGGAATATCTAGAAAATCAGAGCTTCTGAGCTATTTCACCGGGGCGTTGAAGCGTTAAGCTTGGCGTTGGTGGGCGCTGCTACAAGATGACACCTCACACGACGCATTCAGACCGCGGATGGTCCATCTCCTTCCTTCACACCCACAAAATGTCCACTTTGGCTACTACTCCTACTGATGACGTCACCAAAGATGCCACAGATGACGTGAACATCTCCCAAATCGGGGTCTACACCCCGAAAGCTACAACATGACACCCCACACGACGCATTAGGAATACCCAAATACCTTCCTTCACTGCCCCAAAATGCCCACTACTGATGACGTCACCAATGACGTCACAGATGACGTGAACATCCCTCAAATCGGGGTCTACACCCCGAGAGCTACAACATGACACCTCCCACGACGCATTCGGACCAAGGATGGTCCATCCCTACCCCAAATACCTTCCTTCACTGCCCCCAAAATGTCCACTTTCGCTAGTACTCGTACTGATGACGTCACCGATGACGTCACAGATGATATGGACACCCCTCAAATCATACACCGCGAGAGCTACAAAATGACACCTCCCAGGACGCATTCGAACCAAGGATGGTCCATCTCTACCCGAAACTTACCTCCACGCACTCCCAAAATGACCACTTTACTTACTACACCCAACTGTGCATGCGCAGATTGACGCGACTTGCACTAAAAACACGCCATTCTGACTCTACCTCACACAAGCTTAGGGTTCCACGACCCATTCGGACTCATAGTGATCCATCTCTACCCCAAACACACCCCACATACCCCTCAAAATGCCTGCTTTCTAGTTACCGCCAGACTGCGCATGCGAAGAATATTGAAAACGGGCGAACCATTAGTCCAGTCGGATGCTCCTCCACGAGAGCTTCAAAATAACACCTCATACGACACCATAGGATCATTAGGGACTCACCTAGACCCCAAAACAACCCATATCACAATGAACGTGTGTGAATTACAAGCGTCTAGTCCGTCATTCATAATCCAGCCGTCGTCCATTAGAGAATATCCGCGTCCATAATCCAAAGACCTATTCCATTTTCCACATAACAGTATTAGCACCAAATTCAAAAAGACAATCATAGGTCTTCACGCCTTGTCAATGGAGAACCGCTAGTAGTATACAAAGAGTAAATGGAGGGCCCTTGACCTCAGAAATTTGCATATGACCTCTGTGACGTCACGCGACAGCCAATCAGAAGCGCGTATTGTGTCACATGGGGTGTGGTGGATGGGTGGGTGGTGGGTTTAAGATGGCGGCCGATGTGAGCGAGTGCAAGATGGTGGTGGATGGGTGGGTGGTGGGTTTAAGATGGCGGCTGTGGTGGATGGGTGGGTGGTGGGTTTAAGATGGCGGCTGTGGTGGATGGATGGGTGGTGGGTTTAAGATGGCGGCTGTGGTGGATGGGTGGGTGGTGGGTTTAAGATGGCGGCTGTGGTGGATGGGTGGGTGGTGGGTTTAAGATGGCGGCCGGTGTGAGTGAGTGCAAGATGGTGGTGGATGGGTGGTGGGTTTAAGATGGCGGCTGTGGTGGATGGGTGGGTGGTGGGTTTAAGATGGCGGCTGTGGTGGATGGGTGGGTGGTGGGTTTAAGATGGCGGCCGGTGTGAGTGAGTGCAAGATGGTGGTACAAGTGTGGTGTTGAAAAACATTTACCGTATTCCTACACGTTCATTGAAGTGGCTTGAGAGCGTATAATTGTATTAAAAATTCACAGTTTTTTTACTGTTAATTGTATTAAAATTCAATACTCAGAATTCAACACGTTCATTCTATTGTCTTGTTGTATAAATATTGAGCATTTTCAAGTTTTTATTGCATTGAAGCGCCTTCATAGCGTATAATTGTATTAAAATTCAATACCCTGGTGAACACGTTCATTCTATTTGTGTTAATAAAAAAATAGTAAGAAAATTAAAAAAATGGTTGTTAGTGTTCATTTTTTTTTCCTCTTTCTAGTCCCAAATCCCTGTGCTGGTTTCAATAATTTCAGTCCGTTATCATTCGGGCTGTAATGTTGGTTTCAATAATTTCAGTCCGTTATTATTCGGGCTGTAATGTTAAAAAAAAAAAAATTCATAGAGGAAAGGGTGAAGGGAGCTGGTGTTAATTTTTTGTGTGCTTTTTCAGTTAGAAGTTTTCCCTTTCGGAAAGATCAGGTGGCTCTGAAAAGAGCCTTTTGTAAAAGTGTTACGACACTTGTTTTAGGAGCGGTAAATTCTCTTTATCCCGGCTACCTGCTTCCTACACACGGGACACTTGATCTTTAAATGCTGTTCGTCCGTTTCAGCGCAGTGGCACACACCCCCTATACATGTTAGCGTCACCCAGCATTTTTCACATAGGCATAAATGCCCGCACGGAAATAGGGCGTACAGGCTTTCTTCCGCTGTACACACACTGCAGATTAATTTACTTTGTTCCTTTTGTCGAGCTTCTTCTTGTTTTAAAATAATAACGTCCATTAGATCCATGTGTTCTCTCATGTTATTAACCTGTTCGTTCAGGCGGGTTACCTCGGCCCAAGAGCATGGTGATGGTCGTGGTGTTGTTGTTGTTGTTGTTGTTGTTTCGCAAGCCGACGTGGTTATAATCGGAGTTTGAGTAGCCGTTGTATTTGCTGGAGGTCTGTTACTGTTTAACCAGGGGAGTTCTTCTTCCTCATCACTTATATCTGCATCAGATATATGCTGATCCTCTTCTTCTTCCAGCACCACCCTCCGGATTTCTTGGTCTTGTTCTTGACTTCGTTGTCTTATCAACCTCGCATCTTCTTCCATTACCTCCCTCCGCAGCTCTTGCAGTTGTTCTTCACTTCGCCGTATCATCGTCTCGTCGACAATAACCTGCTCAAAGCTTGTAATTATTGCCACTTCACCATTGTTATGTTCATCTCCACTCATAATCACCTCTCTGTGTTCTCTAGGGTCTCTCGGATCGGTGAAGAGTCTTCGTCTTGTACCCATGATTGTAGTTGTGAATAAATGACAAGATACTACGCGTTATTTATAGTCTAGCCGGCTGTGGTGGATGGGGGGGTGGTGGGTTTAAGATGGCGGCCGGTGTGAGTGAGTGCAAGATTGTGGTGGATGGGTGGGTGGTGGGTTTAAGATGGCGGCCGGTGTGAGTGAGTGCAACATGGTGGTGGATGGGTGGGTGGTGGGTTTAAGATGGATGAGTGCAACATGGTGTATCTGCTAAAAAATTTTTGTGTTGTATAGTGCTGTGTTACCGTTGCCCAAGCATAAAAATTTCCTAGTTTTCTTTCTTTCTTTCGATAAACCAGTTACAATTTTTAGGGTGATATTATAAGGCTGTGAGCAATATACTTGGCGTATTTTTAGCCAGGAAAACCCATTTATTTCCAGTGTACCGGGTTTCTCACACTACCGTACTATAACGTTACGCGTGTAAAAATCGATAAGATTATGAAAAATACCGGCTTAGTCTAGCGTTATCCTGCTAAATTTTTAAATACTACACTATGAGTTGCCTCAGTTCAACTTGAAATAAAATTTATACGTGCACTGACATTTATTGTAAAATGACAACCGTTTAAAATTGGAAAAGAAACACAAATATTTTGTTCAGCGTAAAAATATAGATAGAGCGATTTCGCTCAGGTCCGCGCCTTACACTATAAATAGCGCGCAGTATTTACAATTATACCAGTGTCTACTACACGTGCACAGTGATGAAGTCATCCCCTGGGTGAAATCATGGATATTGACATATCAGACTTCATCACAAATGATGATGATAATGAAGTACAAGTGTTCGACAACATCATTAATGTGGTAGATGACGCGCCATGGTTGGATGCTATAATGGAAGACTTATTTACACCTCAACCCCGGCACCATCCGCCAGCAGACACACCGCTTCTTAGAGACCTCCTAGCAGCCACACCGCATCTTAGTCACTTCCCCGCATCTTAGTCACTTCCCAGCAGCGACATCGGACATACCAACATTTTGACGACATAGACCGCGTGTTGGAAACTATGTTGAAAGAACAACAAAGCTCCCCAGCTAAAGAAAAAGCAGGAGAAATGGGACAAGAAGAAGAAGAAACGGGACAAGAAGAAACCGAATCCGAATCCCAAACCGACACAGAAACAGAAGAAGGAGAAAGCGAAGATGAGGAGAAGGGGAAAGACTTCAAAACCACAGTATTCGAAAAAAGCAAAGACTCAACAAAAAAGAGGAAAGACGCCAGAAAAAACAGGAAAGACGCCAGAAGAAACAGGCAAGACACCAGAAGCGGTAAAAAAGACGCCAGAAGCGGTAGAAAAGACGCCAGAAGCGATAGAAAAAGGCAAGAGGCAAGAAAAAATAGAAAAGACGCCAGAAAAAAGAGAATAAGAGAGAAGAAAAGAAAAATAAGCCAAAAACAAAACCAAGACGTCATCCACTACGTTTCCGCAATATCAACAACAACACTGGCATCCAACACAGAACGCCAAGCAGCCTCTTATTTACACTGCGTGCAATGCTGTAACCAGTTTGCTAAATACGCTATTTTCCCTTGTGGGCATCAAGCTTACAAACCCCTAGTGTGTGAATTCATAGCCTTGACATGCCCGGTGTGTACTGAGAGAAGAAGACAATTCCAACAGCCCCCAACGATGTAATCGCTTTTTAGGGCCACCCCATCTTTCCGGAAGACAAAATTTCTATCAAAAGCACAAAATAAAAAAAATAACATCAATTCCCACACACATATACTCTTCTTTCTAGTCCCAAACCCCTTTGTGCTGGTTCAAATAAATTTCAGTCCGTTATTATTCGGGCTGTAATGTTTATTCCTTTACTGGTCGACAACAACAGTGACAAATGTCCCCCTCCTCCCCTTTTCCCCCTCTTCCTCTCACCCCCTGGTTCAAATAAATTTCAGTCCGTTATGATTCGGGCTGTAATATTAATTACTGGGAGAGAGAAAAAAACAAAAATAAAACCTGTGTTTATAAGAGAGAGTTTGGTCCTGACAAGGACCGTTAATATCGGGCAGGGATTGTTTTTTGGTGTTGCAGTTTGCTAATATTATAGAATAAAAAAGGGGTAATGTGGGACCTATGCTTTGAAATTTGTGCCCAAGTTAGAAGCTCTCTTTCGATTGCTTTTTAGTCCTGAAAAGCACTGTTATGGTTCTACTCCCCCTTACATCATGTTGCTCACCGAGAAGTAAGTATACGGTGTTAAGGTATATTTGTACACACCCTCATCATCATCTTCGTCATCTGGGCTTCTACTGATAGGCATTTCCTCTAAAAAATTAGCGGCCGCTATTGTCTGTTGTTCCTGTTCTTCGTCCTTGGTGGCTTGTAGGAAGTCGGTGATGGGCAGATCTTGAAGTGGAAAATTCTCCGGGACTGGTGGTAGTATAGCGTCCGGTTGGAGTGCTGGCTCTGATGGACGAGGGGCCAGTAGCGGAGGAGAGGCAGGGTGCATTTCCTCTTCCATTGTATTCCTCAGTAATTCTAACCACCCCTCCTCGCTGATGGTTCTTGAAGCGTTGATTAATTTCCGCAGATTCTCTGCTGTACCGCCTCCTTGTCCTTCCGTCTCGGCCTCGTTGGTAGTCAGCCTCGCACTCCAACCGGTTAACTCATTCAGCCAGAAATCTTTGATGGCTTGTAACATAGCCTTCTTCTGGCGCCTGGATATCTTGCGCACTCCTCTTCGTCCCGTGGCCTTGGTTGTAGATATCTTAGCAATAAGTCGTTGACTCATTTTTTTTTCTTCTCCTCGTCTGGTGATCATATGTCAGTGAAAGGTTTTGGAATGGTCCGAATGAAGCTGGCCGCTAGCTTATATAAAAATAGCGCGGACCTCGGCGAAATCGCTCTATCTGTTTGGTCTATATTTTTACGCTGAACAAAATATTTGTGTTTCTTTTCCAATTTTAAACGGTTGTCATTTTACAATAAATGTCAGTGCACGTATAAATTTTATTTCAAGTTGAACTGAGGCAACTCATAGTGTAGCATTTAAAAATTTAGCAGGATAGCGCTAGACTAAACCGCTATTTTTCATAATCTTATCGATTTTTACACGCGTAACGTTATAGTACGGTAGTGTGGAAAACCCGGTACACTGGAAATAAATGGGTTTTCCTGGCTAAAAATACGTCAAGTATATTGCTCACAGCCTTATAATATCACCCTGAAAAGTGTAACTGGTTTATCCAGAGAAAACTATAAAAATTATAGAAAAAATAGCCTTCGTTTCAGTGCAAGAAGGCCAACGTGCAGAGTTCCCAATCATTTTGGTGCGCTGTGGATCACGCCATCTAGCGGTCGTCACAGGCACTGAGAATGGAATGTCTATCGGCTTGAAAGGGGTCATCTGTTAATAACCAATAGGCCGGTAAAGCATTTTGGAGACGATTTCAATGTTGCCTTCTCTTCCACCTGTGCGCGAATTCTTAATTGTTACAGTGCAGGCACAAATGACACGCAAATGTAGCGTCGCAAAATGTTCTGAAGTATATTTATCTTGGAGCGCGCGCCTACAAAATTGCATTGTAATCTGAATTTAATTATTTTCTAGAACAGGATACGATACGAATTTTATTACGATGAAATATTTTTTTTTTTACTCACGAGTCATTAGCAAGAATCCATATATACACATTTGCCTGGACGGTGTTTTGTCATTCACCACTATGGCAGCGCACGGAACGGAGCTCGCTTTCTTCCAACTCACGTCTGATGTCATTCTCATCGTCTATGATCATGAACTGCAGCTCATCGAAGAACATCCCCGAGAAGTGAAACTATGTTTAAGCCTACCAGGCTGGACTCTATTGACACGGTTGTTACAGGGAAAAGAGCCCGAAGTCGATTTCATGCACGTGGGAGTCGGTGTTTACCTGCGAAGTGGTAGAGATGATTCTTTTTTTCCCCGGTTAGAACAGCATTATGGCAGGCGCTGAAAGCTATTATCACCGACGTCCACGACGTACTCTATCCTGAGGCCAACTCTGTAGCTACGCGCACTCTTACACCGGACTGTACCCTATTGTTATACCCCCAACGCGTGGAGCTCATCGATAACGATAGTCGGTGTTGGTGTACGTCTGAATCCGCGCTGGATTCGTGATATGTGTTGTATCTCAGGTACGCTTTTATTGTACCTGTTCATGTGGCAACTTGGATGATATGACCACACGGCCCCTAGCACCGGCATAAGCGGTATTAGATACAAATCTAAAGAGCTATGATGGAAATGCTCTGACAACTCGTATACTGGTAATTGGTGAGCTGTTCCGCTGTGACAACTCGTACATTGGAGATACTTATAGTTTACATCGAGCAGCCCGACGACATTTTCGCCGTAACCGAGTCATCGTAGGAGGCATAGACGCGCAATGGCAGGCTGATTTAGTGGATATGAGTCGATTTGCACCTCACAATGATGGACATCGGTACATATTGACCTGTATCGATATTTTATCCAAGTATGCCTGGGTACTACCCATTCGCACCAAAACAGGAGAGAATCTAATACGGGCGTTCCAGCAGATTTTCAAGACGGGGCGCAAACCCCTTTATTTGCAAACGGATGAAGGTACAGAATTTCTCAACCGACCCTTTCAAGCCTTTCTTAAGAAACAGAAGGTATTTTTCTTCCATACGTACAACGAGACCAAAGCCTCTGTGGTGGAACGATTCAATCGCACCTTCAAAGGACGAATGTACAAGTACTTTACCGCCCAAAACACCCGACGGTACATCGATGTACTACCTCAACTGGTGCAAGGGTACAATCGAGCCTATCATCGCAGTATCCAGCGAGCCCCCCTCGATGTGACAGAACGCAACGAACATCAAGTGCGTGGTACGCTGTACTCACCCAGTCCACCAACCCCTAACCCCGTTACAAACGTGGAGATGTGG
>JAVTVY010008819.1:0-47894 GCA_036873755.1 Hanleya hanleyi | reverse complement strand
TGGTCTTGAAAATTTTATGAAATTTTAACAATGTAACAACAAACTAATAATAATTTACCCCGAGATAGTTATCTGGGAGGAAATTCGCGATTGGTCAATTATTTCCGGGGGAATTAAAAAAATATTAACTATGCCCCCTCCACGGTTCCGTAGTTAGCTGTTGGAATAGTTTTGATATCAGATGCTATGACTCAGCGTATTTCAGTTTCCTGAATTGGGGCTCTTCAAAAATAAAAAAATAAAATTTGGGGAATCTTTAACCAGACACAAAGACTATTTTCCGGGTATAGAAACCCTTTAAGGTAAGAAGACAAAGGCATTTTCTCCTGCAATTTCTTTTACTCAAAATCTGTACATGTCAGCTAGATAGAGAAGAACACAAGTAATACATGTATGTACCGGTACATCAGAATGTATGATGATAAATTACATAACAGATTCTTGCCTCTGATGTTCATGTACCTTTCTATGCTAACGCATGTAATTCACTATCTACCCAGTTACCTTCAATATGTCACTCATTTTGTTGACTTACCTTTAGTGTCATGTGAAATCACAATAATCAACATACATGTGCATGTAACTGACATATTACAGCAAGTGGACTTTTGCAACATGATATTTATATGAGGTTATTATTTCAATGTTCAAATCTATCGGTCTGCTGTAGGATCACCTGTTGTGTAGAACACATTTACCAGTATATGATACATAATGACTGTGATTAAGTCCTATCATGGTCTCTGATATAATGTATAATACTGAATACATTACTGATGTGGACTACCAATAAACATAACTATCAGGGTGACTGTGAGTGAGTGAGTGAATATGATTTAATGTCGCTTTCAACACTATTTCAGTCATATCACGATGTTGGTTCCTATCCCTTAACTATCAGATAGTATTATTTATTGTTTGTTCTATTAAGTTAACATTATAAACTTTTCCTTTGCTGGAATTCAGACAATAGTTCCATCAAGCTGGTGCCTCAGGACTGACAAGGTTTGGTGGATGCCCATGAAGGTGACATGATGTAGGTTGTACTGCAATCATCAAAGTTGCACAGCCGATTATGACCTAGAAATTAAACAAAAATAAAAAGTTGTATTAGTATATTATTTCCAATGTCCCTGTAATTTACGGAATGAATGGCGTGCAACTGAGATTATGTGGCCGGATAAATGATTTGCATTTGCCACATTATTAGGATCATCTCCTGATGGAAAGAGCGAAAGGAGATGAAAGCCAAAATTGTTATATGGTGTACTACTGTTGCCTGCAGGCAAATGATAAATATTGATCCATTGGGTATGATATGTAAAAACAAGAGAAATAAAAGAATAGTGTTTGACACTTAATTTATGTGCCTGCTCAGACTTCATGATTATGTATCATTGAGTTTCTACCAGGCTAAATAAATAATATATCATGTATGTGTGAAATTTGTTCATACATACCAGTGGAATCAATACTGAAATCTACCATGGTGTTGAAGCAATGGTCAAAGATGACTGCCTGTAAATAAAGAAATGGAAATGATAAACGATCATATCAAATGTAAATTGAAATTGGTACCAAATTAAAAGGGAATCAAGTTATCATGAAGAAAACCAATCTTTTATTCTAACAGTACATCATGTATATCAGAACAATTTCAAAACAATAAATCAAAAGAAACCACAAATGTTAAATGCTTTTTACTTTTTCTCGGTTGAAAAACAAATTCATTGACACTGTTTGAATTGTTCTTTCATTTGCAGTTTTTCTGATGGGTTTATTTTCATTTGAAAGCACATTTTAACATTATCACTTTATCCATAACCCTTCCCCCAGCACACTAATTCCGAGTTTCTCTATATCGATAGTTTTTGATGTGATAGGTCTTTGTCCAATGGTTGTTTTCATATATAGCAATATAGAGTAGTCACTATTAAATTAAGCTCCCCATAAAACAAATTATTCTAATTACATGTAAGCTAGACATAGTAAAGCATGTTCATCTGTTTAACAAGCAATTCATTTTAGTCCAATGATCGATGAAGTGTGCAGATATGGAGCTACAATTTCAATCAATATGCAATAATAGAACATAGCATGTATGTAAAGTTCATAAGGAAATGTTAAATTTGTAAAATTTGATGTTTGTTTGGGGACGAGTTAATGGACTCAAGGTTGGGGACGAGTTGACTCAAAGTTCGAGTTGGGGACGAGTTGGCTGGGGACGAGTTGCTTTGGGGACGAAGTGACCTGTTCCCACATGGAGCGTGCTGATAATACAATCATGTAATTAGGAAGAACATACAACATACCAGCTGGATGCATTACTCCGTCGAGGTTGCGAAAATATTCAATTTGTTACAAATTCTAAATCTTGAACATTTGTGGACTCATACAAATTTACATTTTGTTATAAATCAAATCAGCCCTCCAACACTCATTCTTATCCAGAACTGGCCTGTCTCCTGGTAAAATCACTAATTCCAAACTGGATACTTATTGGACATATGGGTATTGATAACTACCTCAATGATGTAGTAATGTTTAAGCACAGGAAAGCTCTCACTGGTCTTCGGACAAGTTGCCATTCTCTTGCCATTGAGACTGCAAGGTATTCTAGAATTGATATTCCGAGAGAACTTCGATGGTGTAGTGAATGTCCTGGACAGGTAGAAGATGAATGGCATTTTCTAATACAATGTTCGTTATATTCTGTTGAAAGACAATCTTTATATTCAAACCTGAAGAAACTTCTGCCAGTGTGGCCAAAAACTAGGTCAGATCACTTGAAAATGTTTCTCAACCAGGTAGTAGAAACTTCAAATTTAATTGCGAAGTATATTTACAACTGTTTCGAAAAACGAAAATTGGTAACAGTAACAGTTCCTAGTCATCAGTCATGTTAGTTTTCTATATTCTAGTCATATATAAGTAAAACTAAGTTCATTCCTGATATAAGTAAATGGGAAACATAACATTGTCTACTTGTACTTTGTTTCACTCATATGGGGACAGTCAGTTTGGTGGAAGATTAAAGTTAAGACTTGAGTCTGGTAATTCATTAGGTATATTCAATAATTAATTTTAATTCACTCTGCTGAAAAAGGCACAGCTACTGTAGAATCAGAAACTTTAGTATGGTACAGATATGAAAATTGAAGTGGGAATTCATATGATTTGAAAATATTATAGATACTAGGAACAGTGATACCAGTCACTGTACATAATGATTAAGATAGAATTTATTATTAAAAATTTCAGGTAATTGGATATATTTTGACAAAAACCGGAGGATTGGAAACCTTCTGGAAATTGGCAAAGAGATACATGAGGTTTGAGGAACAATAAATATAAAAATCAAATGCATCCCAAGAAATGCATCCCAAATTAAAATCATACACCCCCCCCCCCCCTCTACACACAAGAGATGTGACACCCTCCGTCATCTTCCCCCTCCCCATCGTTCTCTCTGGGTACTCCGGCTTCCTCCACCAGTCAAATTGTCTGTCACCTTATGAGCAAAATATTCTTGAGTGTGGCAACTGCCCCCCCCCCCCCAAATCTGCATAGGCCCTCATTTTATATTTTTTCCTAAAGAACCAGGCAGTTGGATAGTGTCAGTGTCAAATGCTTGAAAGTAGTATCGACAAAAATATGACCTCGTCCATTGTGTTGGTAATTATTTGGGCGAATTTTGAGATCGTTTTCTTCTCCAATGCGTGTATTTATGCTGGAGTCAAACGAAATCCCCACCCCCCCACCCCCAACCTCGGGCAAGGGTCCGGTTTAGTGGTGGATTACCTGGGGATTCACAACATGTTTACGCCCCAGGGAGTGGGGTTTTCACACATTTTCAGTCCTGTTTATCTTGGGATTCAGTTAAGACTTCTTCTAGCTAGGGATGGGACATAAATTGTATTTGGTTGAGGTTTAGGTGGGGATTCAGTTCAATGTTTTGCCCCAGGGGGTAGGGCATTGAAGCATTTTAACAACTCTCATTTGCTAAGTTAGTCCCCACTAAACCCCGAGGTTGGAGTCACTTGACTCCTGCAGTTACCTCGCACATGTTATTGCATACAACAACAACAACATGGGCTATTTTGACTGCTGCGACATAAATCAATAGCTGCCAAATGCTTTGCGATATACTGAAATGACGAGTGGTGTATAAGAAATCGTCGTATCTCGACGGCATAAATTGGCAGTCATACACTTACCAGAAAAACGGCGAAGTTGCCATCGTTCTATGCCTATAACCTGGGCAGCCGCCATGTTGAATCTCCCGCTGATGGAAGTTGGGAACCTGGGAACGCCGATTTCTCGTCGATTTCCGCTCCGGACTTTTCTTTATTTCTCCTTGTCATTCTTTTGATGTTCTAGCGGGATTATTTATTTCAGCGTGGATTTTTATTTTTGCATGCACTATAATCCAGAAGTGGATTTAACAAATTATTGCTGAACACAAATCCCAACATTTCCCATAAGACATACAAAACAAAATGACTGCCACTTTTGGCGGAAGTCGGCTAACGGAAGTCGGCGAAAACTGAGTTGACCGGCTTACTGAACTCATTGGTATGGTATGTGTTATTTCTTACGTACGTATGCATGTTGTGTATAGAGTTCGCTACGCGAACGGCCGGCTTCGCCGGCCGTTCACTGCGCTCACTATTAAATCTTCTAAGTAGGACATTATTCAAATGGGTAACGAGAACTCAATGGCGACGGTAGAATTGGTATTATTTAGAATAACTGAACCTGGTACTACTTTTCAGGGAGAAAAATAAGTGGTTTCTGGCTTCGGTGAGCAACAAGGATTGTTAGTGAGATTCTTGGACGGTAGAAAATTCTTATCGAATTCTTGAAAATTTGCCTAATGACAGTGCGACTGTCGAATATCATCGTCGCTAAGCACCAACCACTGGACAAATAGCATTGTGTGTCTTCTTGGCACTCTTCCAAAGTAAGGTCAATCAAACGACGATTCACTTTCAAATTCTTCCGAAATTCTTAAGTGTTTTGCAGTAAACTTCCCAGTGTTAGAAGGATATGGTCAGTGTTAAGTAATATGTTATATTTATTGGCTATACCGGATATGGTAAAAAAATCCCATCGTTTTGTCGAATGGTCGATCGCGTCTGTACCATATATTTAAACGTACTGATATATACCATCCCAGAATAAATATTACCTTAAATTACATTGTCTCGTGAATATCAGTAAACACCTCACGTCTATTCATGAAGCCGTGGTAATTAAATGCAGTATTTGACATAACACAGTCACGTACATATATGGAAGATGCCTCGTTATGAGTTTACTTTGTTCTTTAATCCCATTCAACTCACTATATAATAATACTGTTTATTTACTTAAGTATGTGACAGGAAATAATAGTATATTAGTGTACTTGACAATTGATACCTGAGTTAGAGTACTGAAACTTGCCATACCAGTCAATACATTGGTGGGATCCACTGATTAACTTGGCAAAATACAAGAGGAAGCTGACTCCGAAAATAGGTTTTGCATAGCTTTTCGCTAATATTTTCGAAGTCACCTTCCACGATCAATATAGTGTTAGCATGCACTGATCATGATAGTAGACGTGTTAGCTCGAACTCCCGCGGCCTATTGTTCTATTGCTTAACTTATGGACTAATGTTAAAGTGTATCTGTGTGAACTACAAATTTTCTACAAATTTACCTGTGCTTATCAACCGTAACTGCAGTTTAGATAAAGTTTAGTTGAATCTCAACAGTTTGGGACCAGTATTAATCTACCCATGACGTCTTACTCGCCATTATGGGGAAATCGAAAAATGCATAGAAAAGAAATGATCAGCCCGAAACTGATATCTGGAAAACTTAGCTGATTCCGAGACTGAAGTTGACGAACAAGCCCAGCGGACATTTCAGGAATTTATGTATAAGTCGGTGATATACAGCATTCATTACATCGCCTTGAGAAAAACACCAGGATTTTCTTGAAAGATTAATTGTGGTCGAAAACAAAAACAGCAAGAAGAAATGCAAGGATTCGTCGAATTTGCCAACAAGGAGCTCGAACAATTGAAAAAAGTGTAAAAACGAAAAAAAGAAAAAGAGCCAACACAGGTTTGTGGTGATCACTTGGAAGAGTGGGGGATATTCTCATGATGGCTTCTCCTCAAAGAAGCCATATATTGTGACTCGTATAGCCGGTAATGGTAAGTTTAGCCAAAAATTCTGCCTAAATGAGTAGAACTTGTTTACGATTTATTCCTGATTCACCCGGCAACAAAATACAGTACATTTGTGTTGACCGTTTGAAGACAAATTTTGCATAGAAGTGGAAGAAAACTGTCGATTTCCCAAGCTAGCCCTTGTCTGCTGTGGTAAAAAAGGAGAATGGAATAGGTGAAATTATGAGAATATAATTATTATAACTGGCTTGAATCAATATAGTAACTGATCTATACATACTTTATTGATTAATTGAATTGTGAGACAGAAAAGAAATTCAGAGACCGATAAAGTAAGTCATTCGATCACACGACTGGGGTCACAGAGTATATCACTATAACTGATATGTTGATTAACTCGGGAAATGGTCTCATACCTGAAACCCACTTTGAAGCTAAGAATAGAGCACGGATGAATATTGATGAAAATGGGAATGATTCGAGGTGCGTCTGTTTTGTGATTCACAGTCTGCGTTACACATGAGATTCGAATCATACCACAATTTTATCGAGAAGTCAAGATTGATGTTTGGGATAGCTGGCCACCGGCCGACAATGTTCGATAAGTATCGTAACATGCTGAGCTTTGGGCTAAGGTTGGTGTGGCTATACACCATTCTCATAAATCTCATCATTGCTCTTGCGCATTAGTCGACCGGTAACTTCAAGTGGGCTAGTCCTCGATTGTTCGCGCTAACTTCTATACGAGTTCGGTCATCTGTATGGAAGCAAAAGCAGGCATACATGGTGAATATACACATTTCTGTGTGATGAATCAGACGATATATGATTACTGCGTAAAAAATGAATAGTTATTTACCGAAAACATTTGTCGCCAATAAGATCTCAAATGCTGGCGAAATCCTGTTTGAAGATTGGCGCGTTCAGTCTTTGGCCTCATCGTTTAATTAACGAAATAATTTTGAATTAGAACTAAACCGGATATTTGATTTAATTACTAAAATGACCCGATGCATTTGCCCCATATTTAGATCAGTAATAGATTAATTGTGACGCCAATCATAAATCTTTCATTTGCGAAATGATGATGGCATGATGTCGAAATAGCGGCACCAAGTGCCTTACTATTATTCGGAGCGTGAGAAAATCTGAAATAATATAATGGTATTAATCGTACATAAGCGTAGTTATTCAATTATCAAATATTATTTTTGTAATGATCAACATACAATTATAAACATATTGTGGCAGTATTCATAGCATTATTCTAGAGATATATTCGTAATACTTTATAACATTTACATTTTCATAAACGGCTCAACCTCTGCAAACAAAAAGTCTGATTTATTCACCAAATATGTATATTTGGTTGATTGTCATTACCAAAATGACAGACTGAATATCTCGAGTTTTATGATTTCCAGATTTGAACATGTTCCTTACAGCAATCGAACAACACGTGATTTATTAATCTAAGTGAGAAAAAGTGGAGCCTACAATACTCGTTGAACTACTAGACCTCATGAAGAAAACTTCCGATTTATTTTTCTGTGCGCAAGTCTCACATTAATAAATAATTATCGGATGTGAAATAGTTCTATCAAGATAAAGGCAAACGGCCACCATTTGAATTTACCCATGATCCTCTCATTAGCACCCAAGTTGATAGGCTATAAAGTCACAGAGTAACAGCTCTCAATTGTTCTTCGTTTCTGGGCAAGAGAGAGGTATACTAGTGGGAGTGGAATTTCAAACCCCGCCACACGTATCCAGGCAGAGTTAAGGGCTGAATGAATCTGCTTAACGCTTTTGTAACCCGGGACCTGGATAGGTTTCAATGCTCTCGGTAAACCCTCGAAAGGATTTTGGGGAGATTTCTTTTGAGGACAAATTAAACCTGGGAAATACGAAGTGATTGGTTATTTTTTTTTAATCAGAGCTACACGCAAAGAGGAAATATTGTAACGCTATATGGCTGGAAACAGTCGTTCCATTTCTTGCAAAGAGCGAACGATATTTTTAACGCATTAACAAGATCATGTCTGCCATTTCTGAGATGGTCGAATGAGCGTTGCATTTCGAATTGAAAACAACATTCTTTATTTGGGAATAAGATCCCTTGGGAATCTGTTACACTTAGAGTTTAACCGTTTTTTCCCATTATACATGGTTACTGCTCTCTAATAACTGACACTCATCAATACAGCTATCAGACTGGCTTCTGTTCTCGGTAATATACGATATCGTACTGCTGGCGTCTTACATTTTATCATTTTTCATATTACATTGTGCAAAAAAAAGCGCTAATGGTTTTTCATGTTTTTTCCTCAAAACTATATGGCCATAAACATACAACGAATTCCTATTTGGCAGAACATCTCTATGGTTACATCAGTATAGCCCCATTTACTTCTAGGAAGTCCTAGATAAATCTGAAAGTAAGCTAATGTCGGAAAGGGGATCTTCTCATTGTTATGGTATCATATAATAAAACTTGTTATATAGATCATAACAATGCCATAAACCATATCAATACTTCAAGTATGTCAAAGATTGGTTATGATGGCATTCAGAACTCTCCGAATTGATGCTAACTGTCGCACGAAATGTCTTTGGATTACTGACGTGGATTTTGTATTTGTGGACGACGGGTGAATATCGAATAGCCGATCTTACGTATATTCTAAGGTGAAGGGTCCATTGGGAAGTAAAATAACATGGTGGTGACACTCTGTGCATCTGATGTTTGGCGAAGTTTCTCTTCATATCTATGTGAAATTCGGTAACACAATATATCAACAGCGTATAGGTATTCCAATGGGTACTAAATGTGCACACCTGTCGGCTGACCAATATCCGTTCTCTTATAAATTGGACTATATGCAGGCACTTTCAAAAACCGATCATTTAAAAGCCCGCTCCTTCTCATTCACCAAACGCTATATAGACGTTCTTCTTGCTGTGGATAATCGATATATAAATGACACAGTGAAGAATATATATCCACCTTCACTGAATTCGAAGGAAACTATAGATGGCCCTAACGGTCCATCTTATTTAGATCAGGGGCCCTCGGTGGCCGAGTGGTCTAAGGCGCTTCGCTGGTGACCGCTAGCCTCACACCGCTGAACCGGCAGCACGGGTTCGAGCCTAGGCGGTCCATGTGTGAAAGTTTGTCAGTTACTTGGCGAAGGACGGTGGTTCTCTTCGGGTAATCCGGCTCCCTCCACCAACCAAACTGACTGTCACCATGTGAGTGAAACAAACTTGAGTGTGACATTAAGCCAAATTCCTCCCTCCCTCTTATTTAGATCTATATCTTTAAAAGAGGAACTGGGCCTTCTCTCTCCTCGATTTTACGATAAAGGACCATTTCAACATCGTAAACTATCCCTATCTGGACAGTAATATACCAGAGGGACTGCATATGGCGTATACAAATCTCGCCTAGTAGCATTTGCTAGATACTGTGTTAAATTTGACGATTCTATCAACGTCATAAACATTATTGTAGAAACTTATAACAGATATGATGTATATATGATCAAAGGCCTCCACTTAAGGTTTCTCAAATTTGGCGATACATATCGAGCGTAGCGTGCAAAATCTATGACGTTACGTTTCGTAACATGTGTCTAATTGCGCTTAACCCGGTGTTAGGGGCCGTATGGACCCTTGTATTTCAAGATCCTCATGGTGTTCATATGAACAGGCGCTGAGATACATTATCTTTAGATGACTTCACACTGAAAATTATATGGATTAAGAATATCGATCAACGTTACGGTTTATATGTTTTTCGAATATCATAATGTCTTGCGGGCATCATTGAAAGCTTTTGACCACTTCTCTCTCGCAGGACACCAGCCTACGTTTAAGTATACTATGATTTATTCTTTTAATTTGGTGCTAATGATATTATAGGAATTTTGTCTTTGGATTATAAACGCGGAAATTATTTAATGGACGACAACTGAAGATTGCATGACGGACTAGACGCTTGTATTTCAAAGAATCGGCCCGAGTTCATTCAGCCAAGTTTGGTCGGACACCAGTCGATCAGATTGCATAGATCTTGGATAGAAGACACATGACGTTATATCATCTTCTTTTAGAGTATATGTAAAATAAACTCAGACACTTCGCACTTCAACAATTCACAAATATTTCTCTGATATCGCCGCCAATCCAAGCATGGAATAATTACGATAAAATCCTGATAAGGCTTAGTTACTGCCAGCATATTTCACTTTTGAAATCAACCACATCGTATCGGAATATGTTTGTATTCTGTGCCTGAGATCATTCGTACATCCGGCTTGTTGGTAGCCAGAGACCTTTATTGTGGAAATACGAAAAAGTCTTTTAAATTTTTTAAACGACACTTCCAGCGACTGAAGAGTATGTTAATGTTACACTGCCATGCATGTGACTGATTGCTCGATAACACCGTACGATGAGGACACTGGGTATCAATTTATATGTAAATGATCACCTTAAAAATAGGGACGACGAAATATAACGAGGAAAATGGATGGTAGCTTAGCTGTTCTGTCTATCATGACAATGGATATGGTGTATTTCAAAGACCATCTGAAACAGAAACTAACACAGATAAGTTATAGAAGCATGCAGATGAAGTCTTGTTGTGTTTGGCCTTGGGCCCAGCTACAACGATCCAAACCCATAAGTTTGTGCATTGGGTAACTTCGTCAGGACAAAAAAACGCTGTGATGATCCAGTGTTTATGTATTTATCCGGAAGCGCATATCTTAAGTATATTCCCTGTAGCATGCAAAGGTCAAACTGGATTATTCAAGACCATTTCACCAGGATAAAAAATTTCTAGTAAATTGGAAGGAATTCGCCTTGTTCATAAGCCTGAGAATGCTCTGTGATATTCTGAAAATTGTTGGAACATATGAGGTTCTCTGTGCCCCATATTTAAGTTTAATTATGAATGATATACTTGAGTATTATATAGAACTATAAGAATTATTGATTCCCAGCCACATTGCTTAAGTTAGCTGAACAGCATTATTAAAGGTCGTGTGGATACTTCCTAGTCTCCGCATGAACACCGGCAATAAATGCGCGGTTGAGATACTAAGGCTAAGTCCGATAATCCACCGAATTCTCGGGTCTGAATGTTAGGTGTCTGTAGAGTTATATGGTTGCTAGTCGCCAGACGTCGTCAATTTTTCCCACCTCTTGCATATCGCTTCAAATTATTGCCCAGGCAGGCAATGTTATGCAAATACTAAAACTTCGTTATTGATATATTCCTCGTATTAAATCTTCTAAGTAGGACATTATTCAAATGGCTAACGAGAACTCAATGGCGACGGTAGAATTGGTATTCTTTAGAATAACTGAACCTGGTACTACTTTTCAGGGAGAAAAATAAGTGGTTTCTGGCTTCGGTGAGCAACAAGGATTGTTAGTGAGATTCTTGGACGGTAGAAAATTCTCATCGAATTCTTGAAAATTTGCCTAATGGCAGTGCGACTGTCGAATATCATCGTCGCTAAGCACCAACCACTGGACAAATAGCATTGTGTGTCTTCTTGGTACTCTTCCAAAGTAAGGTCAATCAAACGACGATTCACTTTCAAATTCTTCCGAAATTCTTAAGTGTTTTGCAGTAAACTTCCCAGTGTTAGAAGGATATGGTCAGTGTTAAGTGATATGTTATATTTATTGGCTATACCGGATGTGGTAAAAAAAATCCCATCGTTTTGTCGAATGGTCGATCGCGTCTGTACCATATATTTAAACGTACTGATATATACCATCCCAGAATAAATCTTACCTTAAATTACATTGTCTCGTGAATATCAGTAAACACCTCACGTCTATTCATGAAGCCGTGGTAATTAATGCAGTATTTGACATAACACAGTCACGTACATATATGGAAGATGCCTCGTTATGAGTTTACTTTGTTCTTTAATCTCATTCAACTCACTATATAATAATACTGTTTATTTACTTAAGTATGTGACAGGAAATAATAGTATATTAGTGTACTTGACAATTGATACCAGAGTTAGGGTACTGAAACTTACCATACCAATCAATAAATTGGTGGGATCCATTGATTAACTCGGTAAAATACAAGAGGAAGCTGACTCCGAAAATAGGTTTTGCATAGCTTTTCGCTAATATTTTCGAAGTCACCTTCCACGGTCAATATAGTGTTAGCATGCACTGATAGTAGACGTGTTAGCTCGAACTCCCGCGGCCTATCGTTCTATTGCTTAACTTATGGACTAATGATAAAGTGTATCTGTGTGAACTACAAATTTTCTACAAATTTACCTGTGTGCTTATCAACCGTAACTGCAGTTCAGATAAAGTTTAATTGAATCTCAACAGTTTGGGACCAATATTAATCTACCCATGACGTCCTACTCGCCATTATGGGGAAATCGAAAAATGCATAGGATAGAAATGATCAGCCCGAAACTTCCCCTGGATATCTGGAAAACTGATCTGATTCCGAGACTGAAGTTGACGAACAAGCCCAGCGGATATTTCAGGAATTTATGTATAAGTCGGTGATATACAGCATTCATTACATCGCCTTGAGAAAAACACCAGGATTTTTCTTGAAAGATTAATTGTGGTCGAAAACAAAAAAACAGCAAGAAGAAATGCAAGGATTCGTCGAATTTGCCAACAAGGAGCTCGAACAATTGAAAAAAGTGCAAAAAAGAAAAAAGAGCCAACACAGGTTTGTGGTGATCACTTGGAAGAGTGGGGGGTATTCTCATGATGCCTTCTCCTCAAAGAAGCCATATATTGTGACTCGTATAGCCGGTAATGGTAAGATTAGCGAAAAATTCTGCCTAAATGAGTAGAACTTGTTTACGATTTATTCCTGATTCACCCGGCAACAAAATACAGTACATTTGTGTTGAACGTTTGAAGACAAATTTTGCATAGAAGTGGGAGAAAAGTGTCGATTTCCCAAGCTAGCCCTTGTCTGCTGTGGTAAAAAAGGAGAATGGAATAGGTGAAATTATGAGAATATAATTATTATAACTTGCTTGAATCAATATAGTAACTTATCTGTATATATTTTATTGATTAATTGAATTGTGAGACAGAAAAGAAATTCAGAGACCAATAAAGTAAGTCATTCGATCACACGACTGGAGTCACAGAGTATATCACTATAACTGATATGTTGGTTAACTCGGTAAATGATCTCATCGCTAAAACCCACTTTGAAGCCAAAAAATAGAGCACGGACGAATAGTGATGAACATGGGAATGATCTGAGGTGCGTCTGTTTCGTGATTCACAGTCTGCGTTACACATGAGATTCGAATCATACCACAATTTTTTCCAAAAGTCAAGATTGATGTTTGGGATGTCAGGCCGCCGACCGACAACATTCGATAAGTATCGTAACATGCTGAGCTTAGGTCAAGTTAGGCGTGACTATACACCATTCTCATAGATCTCATCATTATCCTCATCAATCTCATCATTGCGCTTGCGCATTCGACGACCGGCAACTTCAAGTGGGCTTGTTCTCGATTGTTCTAGCTAACTTCTATACGGGTTCTGTCATCTGCATGGAAGGAATGGCAGGCATACATGGTGAATATACCCATTTCTGTGCGATGAATCAGTCGATTGCTACGCAAAAATCAATAGTTACTCACCGAAAACATTTGTCGCCAATAAGATCTCAAACGCTGGCGAAATCCTGTTTGAAGATTGGCACGTTCAGTCTTTAGGCCTCATCGTTTAATTAACGAAATATATTTGAATTAGAACTAAACCGAATATTTGATTTAATTAATAAAATGACTCAATGCATATGCCCGTATTTAAATCAGTAATAGATTAATTGTGACGCCAATCATAAATCTTTCATTTACGAAATGATGGTGGCATTACTATCATTCGGACCGTAGTTATTCAATTATCAAATATTATTTTTGTAATGATCAACATATAATTGTAAACTTATTATGGCAGTATTCATTGTATTATATTATATTCATTATATTCATAATACATTATAACGTTTACATTTCATAAACGGTTCAACCTCTAGTGACAAAAAGTTTACTTGGTTGATTGTCATTTACCAAACTGACAGACTGAATATCGCGAGTTTTATGATTTCCAGATTTGAAGATGTTCCTTACAGCAATCGAACAACACGTGATTTATTGGTGTAAGTGAGAAAAAGTGGAACCTACAATACTCACTGAACTACTGGACCTCATGAAAAACACTTCCGGTTTATTTTTCTGTGCGGAAGTCTCACATTAGAAAATAATCATCGGATGTGAAATAGTCCTTGAGCAATCTTATCAAGACAAAGGAAAACGGCCATCATTAGAATTTACCCATGATCCTCTCTATAGCCCCAGCATGATAGACTATTAAGTCACAGACTAACAGATCTCAATTGTTCTTCGTTTCTGAGCAAGAGAGAGATATTTAAAGCATCAAAGGATTTAAAATTATTTAGGTAATATTATTGATAGATTAACCAGTTTTCTTTTCATAACTTTCTTAATGTGGATTGCCAAGAAAATTATACCTATATTATCTTAAAATGACAGTCCTTATCTGAACTTCATGACATGTAGAAATACTCAATGTAGGTATATACCCGTCATATCGCCATACTTTATTCATTGTGTATTGTTTTCATCAATTAGATTGTGTATTGTTTCACCTGTAATAACAACATTTGTATATTGCTATCAGGTTATCTAAAATTTAATGTCAACAACAATTTTCTGAAAATGACTTTTTAATATATGTGTATTGGCTAGGATCACATTATACCTTGTATATATACTGCGCGTATAGAGCTGTTTGTAACTTAGTTCACTGCTGAAGATGCTATAAGTAATAACGAAATATACAGAATGAAATTGTCATCCCAACTCGGAGCTTTTCTTACCTATTATTGGAAACTCATCAGTGGTTCCAATGGAGAGGTATACCAGTGGGAGTGGAATTCCAAACCCCGCTCCACGCATCCAGACAGAATTAAGGGCTGATTGAATTTGCTTAACGTTTTTGTAGCCCGAGACCTGGATAGGTTTCAATGCTTTCGGTAAACACACCAAGGGATTTTGGGGGATATTTCCTTTGGAGACAAATAAAACCTTGGAAATACGAAGTGATTGGTTATTTTTTTTATAATCAGAGCTACATACAAAGAGGAAATATTGCAACGCCATATCGCTGGAAGCAATCGTTTCATTTCTCGCAAAGAGCCTACATTACTGTTAATGCTTTAACCCTACCTGGCCCGGGGGGGGCGATTCCACCCCTACCAAACTTTCTGCACTATCTCCGAAACGACGAAAAATGGACAGCTGAAACTCCTTGACTCCTTATCACACTGGGGTCATTTTGAACATCATATTGGGGTCATTTTGAGCCCATTTGCATAGCCCCCGAGAGCAGAGAATCATGGGTAAATTCAAGATGGAGGCCACGTGGGCTATCAGGAAAGTTATGTTTTTGTCATATTTCTTCAAAATTTCTGCTTTTCTGCGATGAAAAGTGGGCAAAAACTATTTTATTTCACATCACATTAATATTTACTAATTTATCATGCTGTTTTTGTGAAGAAATTGCATAAATAAAAAATTCGATAAATCCGACCGAAAAATCGATCAAAAATGCCGTTTATGAAAACGTCACTGTGACGTCATCAAATCGGCCATCTTGGATGTTTTTACATTTTCTGGTAGAGCTTGACCCCAGGTTATGGTGTATTAAGTTTCAGCCCGCTAGCTCAAGGGTTAAGAAAAGTAATTAGGGGGGGAGAGCATTTCGCCGCCCCCACACTCCCAGGCCAGGACAGACCCCAAAAAGCCCAGGCCAGATAGGTTTAACAAGATCATGTTGTGTGCCATTGCTGGGATGGTCGAATGAGCGTTGCAGTTCGAATTGAAAACAACATTATTAATTTGTGAATAAGATCCCTTGGGAATCTATTACACTCAAAGTTTAACCGTGTTTTTTCACTATTCATATATACTGCTTTCTACTAACCGGCATCATCAGTACAGCTATCAGACTATCAGCTTCTTTTCTCGGTAATACGATATCGCACTGCTGGCGTCTTACATTTTATCATTTTCCATACTACATTGTGCAAAAAAGGCGCTAATGGTTTTCCATGTTTTTTTCCTCAAAACAATATGGTCATAAACATACAACGACTTACTATTTCGCAGAACATCGCTATGGTTACATCAATATAGCCCCATTTACCTCTAGGAAGTCCTAGATAAATCCAAAAGAATGCTAATGTCGGAAAGGGGATTTTCCCATTGTTATGGAATCACATAATACAAATTGGTATATAGATCATAACAATACCATAAACCATATCAACAATTTAAGTAAGTCAAAGATTGGTTATGATGGCATTCAGAAGTCTCCGGATTGATGCTAACTGTCGCACGAAATGTCTTTGGATTATTGACGTGGATTTTGTTTTTGTGGACGACGGCTGAATATCGAATGGCCGATCTGACGTATATTCTCTAGTGAAGCCTCAATTGGGAGGTAAAATGCCATGGTGGTGACACTCCGTGTATCTGATCTTTGGCGCAGTTTCTCTTCATATCTATGTGAAATTCGGTAACCCAATATATCAACAGCGTATAGGTATTCCATGGGTACTAAATTGTGCACTCCTGTTGGCTGATTTATATCTGTTCTCTTATAAATAGGATTATATGCAGGCACTTTAAAAAACCGATCAATTCAAAGCTCGTTCCTTCTCATTCACCAAACGCTATACCGACGTTCTCCTTGCTGTGGATAATCGATATATAAATGACACAGTGAACGATATATATCCACCGTCACTGGATTTGAAGGAAACTACGGATTGCCCCAACGGCACATCTTATTTAGATCTATATCTACAAAAAACGAAGCGGACCTTCTCTCTCGACTTTGCTAGATCCTGTGTTAAATGCGACGATTCTAATCAACGTCATAAAAAAAATTATTGCAGAAACTTACACAACAGGGCTATATCATCAAACGCCTCCACTCAAAGTTTCTCAAATTTGGCGATACATATCGCATGCTGATAGCAAAATACGAGCGTATCTATGACGTTACGGTTAGTAAATTGTGGCTAATTCCGCTTAACCCGGGGATAGGGGCCGTATGAACCCATGTATTTCAAGATCCTCATGGTGTTCATATGAACAGACACACTCAAAGCGTCACCGAGATACATCATACTTTGGACGACGAAAATCATATGGATTAAGAATGTCGATCAGCGTAACGGAATTGATACTTTTGGAACATCATAATGTCTTACCGACATTATTGAAAACTGTTGACCGCTTCACTCTCGCACGAAACCAGCTTACTTTTATATATACTATGATTTACTCTTTTGACTTGGTGCTAATGATATTATATGAATTAAGTCTTTGGATTATGGACGCAGAAATTCTTTAAAGGACAACTGAAGATGAATGACGGACTAGACGCTTGTATTTCAAAGAATCGAGTTCATCCAGCTAAGATTGGTCGGACACCAGCCAATCAGATTGCATAGATCTTGGAAAGAAGATACATGACGTTATATCATCTTATTCCTACGAAGTAGGCTCTCATTTGCACATTGTCCGGTAATGAGTGGGTGAGTCAGTGAGTCAGTCCATCCGAATCCTTTCGTAGGCAAAATAAGGAGAACCGTTGACATTAGAACCTTGATTTGTGGCATGAAGATGCATTAGGGGACTGCTGCCAGCAAGTTCTAAGCTGACCTAATTTTTGATGAAATTTCTGTTGATTTTTGATGAAAATCCCTGTTGATTCTGACTTGGGCAGTGCCCATCTTAATACAGGCAGGATCTCAACTGGGGGGAGGGGGGATTTCCAAGACTTCAGTTCGCGTCGGAGTCCTATTGCCTGCCCTAATTCGTAGGTTCTGTGACGTTAGTCACACTACTCATGTTATAGAGTATATGCAAAATAAACTCAGATATTAGTAGACCCATCCATACACTTCCCTAAGAGAAAAATACAGGTATCCCGTCCACAATAACTTCGAACGTCAACAATTCAGACATATTTCCCTGATATCGTCACCAACCCAAGCATGGAATAATTGAGATAAAATCCAAATAAAGCTTAGTTACTTCAAGCATATTTCAGTTTTAATACGAACAGCATCGCCTTTGAAAATTTTGCTGTATTCTGTGTCCCAGATCATTCACACTGATCAATCGCAAATCATTCGAGTTGGGATCTCGAGACATGGATTGAGGACGAATCGATCGGTGGAAATGTGAAGCAATCTGTTGAAATTCTTGAGCGGAACTCCCAAAATGAAGAGTATGTCAATGTTGCACTGCCATTTATGAGATTGGTTATCCGACAACAACATACGACGAAGAAACGCAATAATATTGTGAAGCTGGATTAGCCCCTTGACGTTGGCCGTAGTAAGAGTTTCGTTTCAATTTATATAGTGTGCAAAAATATGGTTAACAAACACAGCCACTTGTGGCTGTCAAATGTAATATATACCGGTCGGATACACTGGTGATACATCATCTTTACATACATTCAATTTGACATGTCATGGTAAGAAGAAGGCAATATTAGCTGATTTAAGGGTAGAGTTTTCATTATGTAATAATTTTCCTTAATATTTCCAGTGCGACAATATACAGATATCGCACGCGATGGGGTATGACATCAGGATTTGCCAGGTCGAGACAGGTGATATTCAACGAGTGCGGAGCAATAACTGTCTTAGTATACCCAATGTTTCCAAATTTAATCCTATAATGTATAATAATATTTTTTTAGATTTATAAAATGATAGCAAATACGGGAGTTTGCAAACTTCGTATCTAGACAATTATCCAGAAGCACATGCCATAACTATATCCCGTGTCGAGCGCAAAAGTCATACTGGATTATTCTAGATCTCTTCGCGAGGACGATAATTATATACTTGGATATTATATAGAACTATGCGAATTATTGAGTTCCAGCCATATTGCAAAAATTAGATGAACTGCATTATCGCCCAGGCAGACACGCTATGCAAATTCCAAACCTTCGTTATTGATATATTCGTCGTCTTAAATTTTCCAAGTAGGACATTATTCATATATAATAACGAGAGCTCAATCGTGACTGCACAATTAGCATTATTTAGAATTGCTCAACATGGTACTGCTTTTCGGAGAGAAAAATAAATGATTTCTGGCTTCGGTAAGCAAGAAGAAGTGTTAATCGGCTTCTTGGAAATTTCCCTAATGCCATGTGTAATGTGAGGCTGTTGACTATCATCATGTTTAAGCGCCAACTACTTGACAACTATCATTGTGTGTATTCAGTGTGCTCTCCCAAAGTAAGGTCAATCAAACGACAATTCACTTTCAAGTTATTCCGAAATTGTTAAGTGTTTCGCAGTAAACTTCCCAGTGTTAAAAGGATATAGTCAGTGCGAAGGGATATGCTATGTTATAGACGTGATTGACTATACCTGCTAGCGTCAAATATCCAAAAATGTTGTCGAATGGTCGTATGTGTCTGTACCATACATTTAAACGTACTGATAGCGCATTTTATTATATCTAGGCCCTTCGCCCGATGCACAGATATCCAACACCCAGCGCCACCAAGACAGAAACTACTACCTACATATACCATGCCAGAATAAATCTTAATTGCATTGTATTTTGAATATCAGTAAACACCGTGACCTCACGTCTAATCTTGAAGCCGTATTAATTAAATGCAGTTTTTGACATAACACACGTACATATATGGAGCATTCTCAATTCACAGATCTGTCTAAAATTATATTAAAAGACGTGTATGTACACACAGACGTCTGGTCGCAAATTCGGTATTCAGCCGTCGTCCATAGAAGAAATTCGGACCCAATAATTGGCCACTGGGACCCGTAATGTCCATATAATATATTAAACCGTTGGCCCATCATAGACCCCTTCCCCCCGGAGATTTTTCAAGGTGATGCTTTCGGAAACCCTGACTTATGTTCGATCATAACCCGGTTATTCTGAGGTTGGTATGAACTAGACGCGCATCGCTGTGATTATTCATTGAGTTCATGGAAAGAAATATGCTTGATCCAAGCCTAACATAATGTGTTATGGTGTACTGAAGCCGGATTCTTTTTGGATATGTGTCTCGTTTTAATAAAACAGACTTGAATTAAACGACAAACCTGGTAAATTCGAATGTCAGACAACCTCACAGTATCGCCCTTGTGGATGTAACCATTGTGCTTCAAACAAAATAAAGCATGGGCGTAAGATAATCAGCTATGATGTGAAATATTTCAATTCTGAAAAATGTTTGCTTCGCGCTAAAAATAATTCATTGAGTTAGAAGAATAAAGTTCAACCAATACGAGTTTAGGATGACTATGTGATCGTCGTCTTGAATTTGTTAAATATTATTTTGCTAAGAATTATGCAAATAGATTAACCCTACCTGGCCTGGGGGAGGGGCCGAAATTGACCCTTACCAAACTTTCTGCGCTATCTCCGGAACGACAAAAATGGAGTGCTGAAACTCCTTGGCTTTATCGTTTATTATATTAGGGTCATTTTGAGTCTATTTGCATAACCCCCCGAGCAGAGAATTATGAGTAAATTCCAGGTGGCGGCCGGGTGGGGTACCAGAAAAGTGATGTTTTTGTCATATTTCTTCAAAATTTCTGCTTTTTTGCGACGAAAAGTGGACAAAAACTATTTTATTTCACATCACATTAATATTTACTAATGTATCATGCAGTTTTTGCGGAGAAATTGCAAATTGCATAAATAAAAAATTCGGAAAATCCGATCGAGAAATCGACAAAAAAAAATGCCGTTTTTGAAAATGACGTCGCTGTGACGTCATCAAAACGGTCATCTTGGTCATCTTTTTTACATTTTCTGGTAGATCTTGATACCCAAGGGTATAGTGTGTTAAGTTTCAGCCCCTAGCTCAGCAGGAAAAAAAATAATTAGGGGGGGGGGGGACATAGGTTTGGATTTTACTGAAAAGTTTACTTTCATCTACATGTATGGCTCTTATTGTCCCCTGGGGCTTGCAATCAGGTAATGAGATTAAATATATAAGAAAATAAATTAAATATTGCTCTATTCTGCCCCAGAAAACCAGTCTACTCTGAAGTGTTTTGCTTGGTTTCTGGTTATAAGCTACACGATCCCTTGTTTAAAACGTAATAACGCCATGACGTTCTCTCCAAGGAAGTCGCTAAAGTTACGTCATTTAACCCGATTAAATGTGGTGTCAACGCGGCTGCCAATATGGATTCCTACTAAAGCGGGGCGAGTCAGTATCTCATACATATACTACGAGACTGTACTAAGTGTCACATCTGCGCCAGGAGCAAATGGCATCCGAAATGACGATACCAAAGGTTTAATCATTCCAGACACATTGGCTTCCTTTCTTGCTAATTCAGTATCATCCTTTTCGTTGTGTGATGATTTACTCCACACAAAACATTGTTTGTAGCCTGATGCCCTTTTCTATCAGCACGTTTAAGCTCATATTGACATACAGTAAATGGTTCATCAGAAGAACGTCACTATGGTTACGTTAACCACTTCATGTTCCAGTCAAATGTGTCCCACACACTGAAAACACGGGGTATCTCATTTGAAGGTTTTCTCCATAAAATTAAGAAGTATGGGTATAAAATGAAAGATGATAAATGGATCTCCAGTTCAACATAATTCTAGAACTGATTGATGGAGAGGAAGGACACGTCACAAAGGTCAACAAACACATCGACTTGTTTACTTTTTTTCTGCAACTATGATATTCAAATGGCTCAATTTAGTAATACAGTAGCAGACCGAGCAAACTGCCAGGTATAAGTTTGTAGCTTTGGCCACGTTCTTTCGACTAAATTCGAAGTTATTTTCAGGAGCTGTTCCAGTTCACGTTTCCATGACAACGAATTGGCAGTATAGTAACCCCGTTTTTTCAGTTTCAGCTACTGATGCTCACCTGTATGCGCATATATGTTTCTAAAGTGTCCTTACAATGATAAATGGAATGAATCAAAACACAAGTCTAGGTATGCTGGACATTTTTGTAATTTTCCATGCACGAAACTGTCTCGATTTCGATTTCGACGGCAACGAGTCAGATAAATGTTTTGGGCTTATTGTATATTCAGTCTTGCTATAAATGTTGTGAAACCAGCGACTATCCAATTCCCTGAATATCTAACCAGTTTTTGTGAATATTTATGAATGTAGAAGTATAGGAAGGCTAGTTGAAGGTAGATACACTGAATTGGCTTGCATGGCAGCAGCGGGAGCTTACTTCTGATGCTGATATGTATCAACTCATTGGGCTATAGTACCAGAGGTAGTCCCACTCAGCAAGCTTAGCTCTGTCGGGTTACAGTACTTCCAATAAAATGGGATATTTTCCAATACAATCATAATAGAATAACCCAGACACAGCAATTTAACAGGGAACACTCAGTTATATTGTTTGTGTTGATCAAATGATAAATGAATCAGAGATCCTTGTCAACTCACATTGACGAGCCAATACATTAAATAGGATTGATTTCAGCTTTGTTCCCGTAACAATGGTCTAGACATTGAATTACTGTTCACAATTTTCTTTTTCTTGAATTTGTTCTTACCCCGTTTCTTTCCTCTGGCGTTGCATCTGAATGCCATTATTTAAAACAGTTACTCTCTTTGTTCAGACATAACTGCACCTGGCAGTTACTACAATATGCAAAGCACTTCACACTAGGGTATGGCTTGCCAGCAAGCCGGGGATGAGCAGTACACAAGCCACAATCATGGCGGACAGTTGCATATTCAGGAGTACATTTCACATTTACAGAGGATACAGACGGAACAGGAGTACACATCAACGAGTTAACAACACTTTTTCTGAGCTCTAACTGTCCAAATGGTACTGAAAGCTGAATATCATTAGGAAAATCTTTAACATATTCTAAGAAAATTATATAAGAGTTAACAATTATAATATCCAGACTATGAAAAAAGAGAACCTTCCACCAATGAAATGATGTACGAATATAACACGGGTATTTATTCAGGAACTGGTCACTCTTTTCTACTCCACCCATATACTTGTAGTCTGCTATAACTGCAGGTTGCGACAAGGATTTCCAACCATGCCTGTCCTGCAGAGTCCATTGACATTTGGATACATCTTAGCCACAATGTAATGTCGACAATATAGATACAGTGTTGCTGTCCCTCCGCTGTACAACAAGGATTTGTTTATCCCGATGCCCCCTGAAGTCTCTTCTTTGTGAAATTTTCTCCCACTTTCGGACATCTGTGAAACAAACAGGCAGAGCCCTGCACCTTGACTTCAAGACACCGACAACATATATTCCCTTATTTAGCAAATCCTCAACCAAATCAACAGATGTATAAAAGCAATCAAGAAACAAAACATAACGTTGATGTAAAAAATTATAGATTAAATCCATGACAACATTGTAGCCAAGCGCTTTGGATGCATTGGTGAACTCGGTGAATCGTTTGCCCAAATAAACGGTGAATTCGTATGCATAACCAGTTGATGAAAAGCCAATACCAACAGCTTGACTTCAAAGCGAACTGGCTTGTTTTTGATGAATTGCCCGATTCCTGAAAACTGATGTTTGGAAGGGAGCATACGTTCATCGGCAGAAATATGCTGGTATGGCTGGAAGAGAACCTGGGATATGGAGCGAACATGGTCAATCAGAGGTTGGATTCTTGTCAGTTTGTTGCTTGGTAAAATAAAGCTGCATGAAAATGACACAACTAAATAAATTAAATTATAGCGCTTACCAAGGATGATAACAAACGTGTATTAGAACGCTGAGAATGTGAAAACAAGATTTTATGGATAAGTACTAGCAGGCAAAGAGTGATTATTGATTGCTTTGTTCCAAAGCTTCAATTTCGCATAAACGATAAGAGACAATATAAAAAAACATGAATGTAGAATACTAAGAAAGTTCCAGAATTTTGTTTCTGTTCCATTTGAGTTCACAGTGGTTTGGATTTAAGAAATAATTTCGTTATATAATACTCAAACAGGGACACTGAGCAACTCACTTTTGTCACATCAGGTACCGGTGTAATCTGCAAGAAAGCGAGCAAGACCTGAAACCCTCGTTGTGTCATCACTTTGCTTACAGGGTTAGAGCTGTAAAGTGGGCTGTTTCACCAGTATCTTTAATAGCTCCCATATTTGGCAACAGACATATAAATTAGTACAACAAATAACCTGTAGAGAACAACAGAAACAAATATCATTTAAGTAACAAATATTGTAGCTCTATATTGGGAATAAGCACGGAATCTTACAATATGGTGTGAGCGGTAAGCCAGAGCTCCAACAAGCAAAGCCACAGGGCATGACCAAAAGTAAAACAGTATGTAAAAACTGGACTGCCCATGCATTGACAGAGATAAAAAATAAATGGCAAAAAAATCCTTGAAAAACTGCAACCAGAATCATCAGTGATTTTCATCAAAAATCACCAGAAATTTTCATCAAACGTAGATCAGCTGAGAACATGCTGATAAAAGTTATTGTACCACGTCTCTTCAAAGATTTCCCCGGTTTTCAGAAATACAGCAGCTTTTAAGACCACAGGAAGACTGGTAATGCATTGGAAACCGGATAATATAAACATAAACGCGCGATCGAAGTGTTTGAGCATTCCATATAAGATTTTCACACTGACAACACGTGGTATTGTTGTAGTGAAATGTACATGAACGTTGCTTTTAAGCCTGATTGCACACTGAATTGGGCGCTAATTTCTTTCATTTCCCTCTCTCTCTTCGCTGTTGTTTCAAGCCGACAGTTTTCACAGACTGACTGTGCTGTGAATTATCAACACCTCTTGTTCCGATTGCATTATTTCCGCTAACCTCTACCAGGCAAGCTTATATCAGATATAAACTCTGTTGATATAATCTCCTTACTTTAATTATATTTCAAGACAGTAATTCTCAGTAAAATGGAATCTGCAAAGAACAATACAAAATTATAAAACAAATTACACACCGAGGTTAAAACACCGATCAAACACTTCATTTTTCGGTTGAAACAATCCATGTTTGGTTTAAAACAATTTTATGGAATAATAATTATAGCGTGCTTTAATATCATTATTATTCAGATTATATTCAGTTGATGTATCATTTATTCCGCGTCGGATATTAGTCAGATATACAATCAGTGTGTGAGAAAATTATTCAATTCTATATTCTTTATTTATATAGACGAGCTTTCATTGAACCCACCCACTGCCCTCAGGGGCATGTCCCCACCCCAGGGGATCTGAGCCGACCCTCATACACCACGGATGAAGAAGTGAAACCCACATGAGCCGACCCTCATACGCCACAGTGAACCCACATGAGCCGACCCTCATAGGACACAGTGAAACCCACATGTCTCTTGCCTCCCTGGCCGGCTTCTTTAATAGTATAGGGAGATCGCGTGCCCTTTCTATACTACTCATCGCGCATGCGCAGTCGACCGATTCTACTGTAGGGTGCAAGCCCGGCCCATGGAATCTGAGGTAGTGAAAACCCCAGGTCTCTCGCCCCACCCTATTCCGCGCCACACATATGCGACCCGCTGTGCAGTGAGTAAAGCGGAGTAGGAGGAGTAGGACACTAAAGCGGAGTAGGAGGAGTAGGACACGCCACGGAATATACTAGGTAGATAAATGAAACGTTTTCTCTCAATTGGATTCAGATCATGGATATATCGATTAAACTTATAATGACATGAAATTCTATTTGAAGCTGCGACATGCTGAAACGACGATCGCCCCCCCCCAAATGTGGTACCCCCACAACACTCTGATCGCCTGAAAACTAAGAAACGACCAATTTAGGTCCACCAAAACACGGACATATACAAACCGGGACCCCCTTCGAGATAACCGAACAATTTTGTATCCATCTCGAAAACCGGGACGTTTCGATCGAGATAGAACCAGGAGCAAACCGGGAGACGTCGTCAGCGGTCCCGGTTCTGCCCTCCCGGTTTCGATCCATCTCGAAGGCATCGAGAAAGGGCCTCGATTAATTGGACGTGACCCCTTAGTTTTTCTGAGTAAAGTACATGAAAGGTGCAGGGTCGAATGTAGAACGACAACTGCGAAGCAGTGACACCAAGATCCTGGCTGAATTTGTTATCATGATGGTATCCTCTTCCTTTATGTCCCATCTCTTGTATTGTAAAGGGAGTGACCGATTCAAATGTGTTCTTATCTGCACACTTCTTCCACAGTAAGTCTTTCCGCGCCGTCATCCTTATTACTGTAACTTCTGTATTTTCCCTGACCAATCAGTAGCTCAGCAATACATATTTGCAGGATTTGGCGTGAGAAAAAGTTTGAGAAAATCCACCGGATATTGTAACAGTTGTCTTCCTGATCTGAATCAACAAAAGTCAACAGCTACATTTCAACACAGAATATTATGTGTAACAAGCTCTCCAACAGAGGGAGATGTGAATAATTTCAATTGATTAGATGACTACCACCCCTCCACAACTGCTTCACAGCCTCAACCACCTACGAAGTATGGCAATGTCACATTTCCAATTCTTGTATGAAATACTGGCACACTACTAGACTAGCTGTTTCAGCAATGGCCTGATTTGACCGCAAATCATAAACAATACCTGCTAAAATGACCGAGCTGGATACCAGAAGGTCTGCTGGGGTGAAATTCTGGTGGATTTGGTGCACCTTCATCTCTCACAGATTGATCCTGCCATGAAAATGATGTCCCTTGTAATGGGCCATCTTCCATGGAACCCTCCTCTGTACTTTGGGATTGACTAGGAAATCGTCATGGAAATTTAGTAATTGCAAGCAACATATTGAATATATTAACAGACACTGGCAGATGTACAAAACTCATGAACAATGAAGATAATGCAAAAAAACTGGGAAAAGTTACATTTGTGATTGTATTGGATATAATGAGAGTTGGCTAGCCAGGTGAATAGAAAATAGAATGTACTGGTACCTATAATGTAAATTACATGCCCAAACAACATTCGGAAAACTTATGACACTGTCAAGTTATGAATTGGCGCCTCTAGCAGGCAATCGACAGGACTCCCCACCAACCCTTCTCATTTGAATACATTCTAGATCAACTTATTTCATAAACAGTGTTTGCCACACACACATTTAACATCTAAAACCAAATGCATACCGTGTCAATATTTCAATGGTGGTTCGGAAAGGAGAGATACAAATCAGAGAAAGAAGAAACTGAAAAATGTGTCGGTGCAAAGAAATTTCAACAACAACAACAACCGTCAGGTGAGACCCCAACGACAATCGAGTATTAAATGCTCAATTGAGCCTTTAAAACCCATCGAGCTACAAGGAACTGGGAACAAGTAGCTACACCTCAGCCGTCTACCTCATGTGGTTCGTGTCGCATTGGCAAATTGATGGCGAAAAGTCCCCAATACCTAAGTAATTTAACGAGTAAAAAACTACCGATCACCGCCTACGTTTTATAGAGTTATTGATTATCAAATATGAGCATTGTTAACTACAGGTCATCGTTCTCTCACCTCCTGATTCTACTCTGTGTCTTTCCATCCTCTCGCTCCTCCACCGTCGGGACATATCAATTTGACCGCAATTTGTGACGTCACATCTACCTCAACTGCACGTGATTTCATAAGGGACTCAATATTTATAAAACCGAAAGTATGGGGTGTCAGTGGGGACCAAAACCGCACACTGAAATGCAGAGATAAGCCAACGATAAATGCCTGCAATAATAATAATAATTGTATCTAATACCGTTTATGCCGGTGCTAGGGGCCGTGTGGTCATATCATCCAAGTTGCCACATGAACAGGTACAATAAAAGCGTACCTGAGATACAACACATATCACGAATCGTTAGATTCTTGGTATGTGCTTTAAAATAGGTTAACCGGAAGACTATACTGTGAAGTCATGTGGCTCTGACAGTATGTCGGCACCTCTTTCCACTTCCCTTATATGTGTTGTAATGTTTACCTGAATATGGCGAAATTCTACTGGTGGACGTTTCGTCCCCGAGGCCCGCCCCCTGTACAGACCTTTTGGTCTTTGATATATGTTGGCATTTGTGGGAAGTTGATGATGGGTCGACATCGGGCCTTACAGACTAGCCTTTTCTGTTAAATGCCGTCATTTTCATCTGACGACGATACAGCTCACCAATCCCCAGCGTACGAGTTGTCACAGCGAAACAGCTCACCAATTGCCAAAATACGAGTGGTCAGAGCATTTCCATCATAGCTCTCTAGATTTGTATTTAATACCGCTTATGCCGGTGTGGAAGCAACCGTAGTCCGCCAGATATGAGGGTCCGGGGACCATGGCAGATCCAGATACGAAAGTCCTTCCTCGGAAACAGTTGTCCCCCTATCAGCAGAAACCAGGGTCCTGATATCGTTGGTGTCCGGGTCACTGGAATCTGGACAGGAATGTCCCTTCTCATATATATAGGGCCCGGACCATGGCATCTGGCGGACTATGGGCGCTTCCACAGCTATGGAAGTCCTCAGAGTCCGGCATACCTCAGAGTCCGGTTGACCTATATATGAAACTAAGGGAATAGTAAAGACTAGAAATTCTGAACAGAGGTTCGGCCAGCAAATCGGTGGTGCAGTGGGTAAAGGCATAGACGGTGGACAGTACAGCAGAAGGTAAGATTGTGGGTTCGATCCTAGTCGGGGTCAGTTGAAAATGTGTGATTTTCTGCATTTCTCATGTACAGCTTTAGTACGTCTTGTAAAGTTATACCGTCGTATCTTTGTTAAATATATATATTTTTTAGAAAAAAATAATTTTATGTATTTAGGTCAATATACATCTTTACGGTGGCGCATATATGACATGCTATTAATTTTAGTTTTGTTTATATTTTTTTCCAGTTTGGGTGGGGGGGAGTCTTTCACTCCTCCTAAGTTTCCACCCAGGTGCAAACGTTTTCACTGAGGTGAAAAGGTTTTCACCTGGGCGCAAACGTTATCGCCCTGGTGGAAACCTGTTTTAACTCAGGTGAAATCCTGTTTTCACCCAGGTGAAAATCTTGTCACCCCGGTGTACAAGTACAATGAATCCTTCTTTCCGCGCTGGGTTAATTTTCGCACGCATATGATTTTGTGAATGTTGCGAAATCAGAAAGAAAAACGAGATATTGAGATATCTAATGAAAATGTATATCGCGTTTCTGACATCAGTAAATATTGAGGAAATTGTCATGTCGGAGATCTCTATTATTGTTATAATTAATGTTACTCAAAAATGACCACGCTTGTCCGCTGGTACTACTTGCGATTTCTCGCAGTCAGGGCGAAATTGGAATATTTTACGATATGCAAATATAATGCTCATGGTCTTTTCATATTCGGTCCATATCTTCCGAATGCGGGATATCGTGAACGATCTCTCCGGACATTTCAATCTGACTCGCCGTTCTTGAAGTAGGATCCGGTCATTTGTTTGCATAGGGGATACCATAAAATATAAGTTTTGATTTGTTTTCACATTAACCGTAAAGGGGCGCATCTGGTATCATTAAAAGAATAATCAAATAAATAAAACGTAACATAAATGCAAATTAAAAATTGCCACGAGATCTACATGCATCTGATTATTGCATTCATATATGGCACATCTGCGAAATTAATGGATTATATTGAGTACACTGAACACAAAATTCCTTAAAATTTAAGGAATATTCCCCGGCAATTACACCAGCGGAATATTCCTTAAAATTCAATAAGGAATATTCCGTAGCATGTTAAGGAAATTCCTTAACATGGTAAGGAATATTCCTTAGTTATGTTGAGGAATATTCCGCTTGTGTAACAGTCGGGAAATATTCCTTAAACTTTTAAGGAATTTTCTTTTCTGTGTACCTGACCAGGTGTGTAAAAAAGCTGACCTCCACATTTTGCTGTCCACAATCAGACCCATGTCATCCTTAGATCCTGCCGATATTCTGCGATATTTGGCCAACAATATCGACAAGTACGAAGCCGGGAAAAGTCAGCAAGAGAAGCGTTCCGTATACGTCGAGCTGCTCAAAGGAATTATCAGGTAGCAGTATGCCAACAAAATTCCGTTGTTTTGATCATTGAAAGTAAATATATTTATTATGAGTTTTATCTCTGATTGTTTGAGCGAGATACTATTCTTTTATAGTATCACCCATTTACATAGAAATGGGAACAGTGAGTCATTGTGACCCGCAATTAATATAATTTGTAGACTTCATATATGGCTAATATGCATACATTACCGGTAGTTCAACCTAAGGCGCTAGCAAACTAATGGTGCATTCGTGACAAACACCGGGTATATTTGCCTATTCCATCCAAGATTGAATAAGGGTGGCCCATAGGGGACATCGATAAATTTTGTGTTTACATTTTTTTATTACATTTTCTGCATTTATTGGGGATTTTCGCCTATCTTCTGCAAACAGATTTTAGTTGATCACATGTTTTCTTTACATTTTTGTCATTTCTAGTAACGTCGTCATAAATGAATTTATCGGGGGTTTTATCAACGAAAACCATACAAAACTCTTGGAAACGTTTACACCGTTTAAACCGCAGAGTAAACCTTTAAACCGTCGAGTTTGCTGATTGTCGGAGGATACGTGTTTGTTTCTATTTATATAATGTTCTCACCGCTTACATTCATATCAATATTCACCAACTTCTTTAACTTATATTCGTATGTATAATCGAATTGTTTACTACAGGGATAGAACAAGCGCCCTGGGGTTTTATTCCCGCCAACTGCCTTTTACAACTATAAATTGTACAAGTAATTTATCTTGGTGAATAAATGAATGAATCAATGAATGAATGAGAAAACCTTTAAACTGTTGAGTAACCTTTACACTGCGGTTGCTAGCTTTACTTTGAATTAAAAGTTTCCGTCGTTATTAAGAATGCGAGAAATCTAAGAAATTCACCCTTTCCCTAACTATTTCTTTTATCCCTTGAGGTAAAGGAACTGAAACTTACCACACTATACCTTTCCGTCAACCTGTACAATAAAATGCAAAAAAAAATCCAAGATGGCCGCCTTGATGACGTCACAGTGACGTCATTTTCAAAAAATACCTTTCTTGGTCGATTTTTTTTATCAAATTTTGCAAAAATTTTATTCATGTAATTTTTCAAAAAAAAGGCATGATAAATTACCCTTGATTTTACCCGTGATCCTCTGCTCGGGAGGTTATGCAAATAGGCTCCAAATGACCCCAATATGATAAACTACAAATTCACGGAGTGTCAGCTCTCAATTTTTCTATCATTCCGGAGATTGCGCAGAAAGGTTGGTGGGGGGAGGGTGTCGAATGTCCCTCCCGCATGCGTGGTAGGGTTAAACAAGGAATTGTTTGCATGAAATAGTCCAAGATATATAGAAAACATGCAAATTTGACCCCGTCTTTGGAAGACCCACGGAATATGCCGTTAAAAGAATACAAGTAGTGGCCTAGTTACCCCACTGAATGGCAGCTTCCACACCTTTATAGAACAATTACATATCGCGACTTGCATTCGTGGAAACAGAAGAACGTGTTATTTCTCGTGTTGACTTGTTGTAACGTATGCTCGCCAATATGTTGTATTCTTCATTGTAGTGAACAAGCTCCCACCTGACAAGCAAAGAGGCGAAAAATCACGAGGAAAAGCCCATAGGTGTGATGCAGTCTTACCTGGCTATTTCTTAGCATAAATGTCAAGATTTTCTGTTTAAATTGTCTTGTTTTTTCATTTCATTTTCGTCCTCACTCACCTCCTGGGTAGGAGGGAGAGACAGAGAGAGGGGGACTTAGGGCGTTATTGACCTACCTACAACCGGTGACGTCAACAGGTCACTTTCGGCTAACGTCAACAGGTCACTTCCGGTCACGTGATAGGAATTGCACAACAGTGGAAATGCGCACAATAGCGGAAATGATGCTCAGGGTTAAAGGTCACTTTATGTCACATGACCGGAACCGGAAGTGACTTCACACAGGTCAGGCGGAAATGATCTGTTGGCGCCACTTGTCGGAAGTAGGTCAATAACGCGGTAACTCCCGTTTCTATACTACTCTCTGGTAAACATGTTCACGTGTAAACTGGATGGAAAATCGGAAGTAGTGATCGAGGAGGACACTGGGCTCCGGGTTAGGACTTTCGTCTCCTGGAAGCCGGTGTCCCAGGACATCCAAATCCAGACCTGAATGCCCGACGGACAATTAAATCCAGATCTTAGTGTCTTGAGACACTTACGTCTAGACGCGAGTGTTCCCCGGACACTGGATGCATCGGACCACCGTTTTCGTCACAACGGTGCTAGGGGCCGTGTGGTCATATCACCCAAGTTGCCACATGAACAGGTACAATAAATTACAAGCGTCTGGTCCGTCATTCATAATTCAGCCGTCGTCCATTAGAGAATATCCGCGTCCATAATCCAAAGACCTATTCCATATTCCATATAACAGTATTAGCATCAAATCCAAAAGGACAATCATAGTATACATAAACATAGGCTTGTTTCCTGCAAGAGAGAAGCGGTCAACAATTTTCAGTGATGCCAGCAAGACATCATGATGTTCCAGAAATATCAAATCCGTATCGCTGATCAGTAATATTCGTTGTAAAGTTGTCATCTAAAGAATGATGTATCTCCGTCACGCTTTGATTGTGACTGTTCATATGAGTACCAAGAGGATCTTGAAGTACATGGGTTCATACGGCCCCTAGCCCCGGGTTAAGCGGAATTAGACACACGTTACGAAACGTAACGCCATAGATCGTGCACGCTACGCTCGTATTTTGCTATCAGCATGCGATATGTATCGCCAAATTTGAGAAACTTTGAGTGGAGGCGCTTGGTGATGTAGCCCTGTTTCATAAGTTTCTGCAACAATGTTTTGTGACGTTGATTAAAATCGTCACATTTAACACAGGATCTAGCAAATGCTACTAGGCGTGATATGTATACGCCATATGCAGATCCCACTGGAATATTATTGTCCAGAAAGGGATAGTTTACGATGTCGAAATTGTAATCATCTTTTTTGTCATACAGTCGACGAGAGAGAAGGCCCGCTTCATTTTTATAGAGATATAGGTCTAAATATGATGTGCCTGTAGGGTTATCTGTAGTTTCCTTCAAATCCAGTGAAGGTGGATATATATCCTTCACTGCGTCATTTATATAGCGATTATCCACCGCGAGAAGATCGTCTATATAGCTTTTGGTGAATGAGAAGGAACGGGCTTTGAATGGATCGGTTTTTGAAAGCGCCTGCATATAGTCATATCCATAAGGGAACAGATATAGATCAAAAGTGTACCTGTGATACAACACATATCACGAATTGTTAGATTCTTGGTATGTGCTTTAGAATAGGTTAACCGGAAGACTATACTATGAAATCATGTGGCTCTGCCGGTATGTCGGCACCTCTTCCCACTTCCCTTATATGTGTTGTAATTACCCTCATGATTGCACGCTTCAACATCGTCAACCTCGTCACACTGTAAAATACGATGGTCCATTGGCGCTGTAATGCATTAGCAACATCCATGGACCCTGTCTGGTGGATGGATTCCGTCACGGATGTATTGCTCAATTTTCCCTTTTGACGTTGATGAGATATTTTGGATCTTTGCACGGTCGTCTGGGGTCACGAATATGGGGATCAGATGCTCTCCCTTTCCCGGTTCCTTTCTGCTGGCGATGTCATCATGATAGATTTTCCGATTTCCATTACAAAAAGGCTTGGAAATCTTTCAGATCACTGTCGAAGGTTATTCCATTTTGGGATACGTGTGGACAGCTTAGCTTTGTATCGTTAAAGTAACCTACACTACGCAATTCGACCCTCCACAGCACTGCAGTAATTTCCAGTATTTTCTCTGTATTTTCTCTGACCTACAAAAACATCACAGTAGTTAAGTATTTAAGTTATTTACTTAACATTTTTGAAATGACGTTACACGCCTCAACTGTTGTCATATGTCATGTTCCTTCCTAAAGATTAATACATCATTCGAACGCCCGACACGATCATGTGTAGACACTTCTGTTCATATTAAATGAAACATGAAATGCCCTTAGGAAGGTCAGATAGTTCAATACTTATCGATGTTTGTTTTGCAGATGGAGAAGTTATATATTCTGACTCACACAGAGGCGAGTTAACGAGCAAACAAAGGTGTGCTCATTCAATGCACAAGTACTAGAATCTGTCTGGCATACAGATGAGACTCGGACCATTGATGTGAATTTAGGTAGGTATATACGTACAATTGCTTCCCCAAAATATACTGTTCGTGAAATATTGAGAGCCCTTTTAGCAATACAACGATGCCTAATATACAAGTATTAGAAACTGACTTTCAAAGAAAATATGCCAAAAGGAATGTCTTCAGCGGCCTTATATATATACCAACATTATTATTTCCAACACGTACTGACTCTGACGAACTGCCGACTACAGGTTCTCAACCACCACTCCCACGGAAAGATATCTCAGAACCTGTAGTGGTGGAAGCACAACCAGCAGAGAACCCGAGGTCCTCACAGCCTGTGGTTGAGAAGAAAACAAGGACCGCTACCAGAGGAGAGGGTTCCCTTCCACTCGCCCCCACCAAAGATTCGGTGCTTGGGCTCTTTACCCAGGCCCGATCCTCTGCCACCAACAGGAGCCTTCCACCGTTCCGGTAGGACAACGAGAAGTAGTCAGGCTCCAACGACATACAGATGTGGCGTGTGCGGGGCACCTTTTGTCGTGGACGGGTAGGTGGGGTGTTCGCACACAGGCTGTAAGTCGTCCTGCTTCGGTTATTTTTGTAACAAAGAGGATGCCTGTCGTCCGTAACATTTTACTGCCCACTACACCGAGGAATGCATAAGAAATAAATGTTCCAATTTGAATTCAAGAAAAAGAGAAAGAAAAAATATTGGTTGAAATCAAAATACAATTTCTGTCACATTCATCTCATTTGCTTGTTTCTTGATTTTTGAGCCATTTAAGATGGTATTAGAAATGTAATGATGATAATCACAAAAAGTTGTATTTATTATAAATGAGAATTTACAGATTCCCTGAAGAAAATCTTGCTTACCCAAGTCGTGATGAAGTATCGGCTCTGAGGTTTGTATAAAAAAATACTGAATATCAATCTTCTGTCTTTAACGACACTGGTACTGCACTATGACATATGAACAAGTGAACATGTTTTTATCGTGTGCAATCGTTTCAAGTTGCGGCAGACATTAAACCACTTATTCGCGGTTGGCACACCCGGAGGAATCCATATTTTGCATCTTCGATTCCATGCTTCTAAAACGAAGTCTGCGCCTTCGCTCTTGCTGGGATGCCCAGATACGGAGAAAGATTCACTATTTTCCAGAAATCTCTTATTTCAGAAGGAGCAAGGACACGCGCTTTTAAGTCATGGAAATCTATTTCCTGGTAATGCAGCATGTGTAGCCATAGAAGTGATTCACAAGTTTCACCCGACTTGCAATCATGCAGTCTGAGTTATTGCGACGAACACCGGCGCGAAAGAAAAAAAACAAGGACAACATATACTTGAAGATAAAGTCACTTAAGAAGGCATAATTAGGATTTTTACATTTACTGTAGGGCTTTCACCAGTGGTAATACAATTCCGGACAAATGGAACCAGGAGCTCATCACAGGTTCCCAGAAAGATTTTCGGAAGCTGCCATGCTTTATGATGATCACCCGCATTCCTACATGCCACTTGTGCCCTGATATATGTGTACCCAATTATCTTGGCCAACTCTGACGGACACACATCCCACAGCAACTTGAAGCAGGCCTTCACCATGTTAATTTCATAATGGCCTAGCCCGGGTTGTAGAAGGACATTTTGAAGATCAGACTTTCTGTATCAGGCGGGAACATACATGTAGCAGATATGGCATCGCGTCTGACCCTATCACAGTCCATTGACGTTTTTGCCCAACATTTGCAGCTTTCAAGATGTGCTGCAGAACTGTACGCAATGATTGATACGAGCACGGATTGGTGAAACAGGGGTCACCTAGACTCCTTTGCATGATGCTCCATGAAAGCATACTCGTCGACATTGGTCTTACCTGACCCAATTTATGTGTTTTGTTCCTTGCATACCCTATCAACAAGTTCAGCATTACTGGAATCACGATGGCTTTGCTCCTTGAATATTGCTTCCGAGCGGTTTGAAATGAAATCGCTTTTCGTGTCAACAAACAGTGTGTCAGATTCTCTGGTGAGGACATTTATCATATGTATGATCTGCTGAGTGGTGTACTTTGACATATATAGCCAAGATGAAGGGGACAGTTCGGGAATGTTTTGTTGGTTTGTTAGTGCATGAGGGAATATATGCATGATGTTGGTCATAACACTGATGACAGCATTTGCATTGTACAGAACTCTCCAATGTCTCCCTATCTTTTGATTATTGTTCAAAAAAGAGAGCGTCGTTAACAGGTGGACACGTATTTGGAATTAGAGACTGTCTCTCCGACCACCTTTGCAGGGTTGGGCAAGTCCCACAAGAGAGGACTTTCGAACTGACATTGGAAATTGTCTTGAACCCTGCAATGTTGTGGTTTAATAGCTGTGTTGAAAAGAGCAGGAGTGTCACCAGCTTCGCATAGTATGCAGAATATAAGCAGCCAACAGACCTGATTAATGCTGTCACTTTTTTGCTGGGGATATCGATGTCATCCACCTGTGCTACGCCTCTCACGAATGATGTTACAACTTCATTTCGGCCCTATAGCCACTCCACTGGGTTTTCTAGATCCTCATATCATTTACCCATATTAACTGTTTCTTTCTCTCGTTTCACTTTTCCATTTTTGGATTTTCCTATTGCTTCGGCCAATGCCTTCAAATTACAACACATATAAGGGAAGTGGGAAGAGGTGCCGACATACTGACAGAGTCACATGACTTCACAGTATAGTCTTCGGGTTAACCTATTCTAAAGCATATACCAAGAATCTAACGATTCGTGATATGTGTTGTATCTCAGGTACGCTTTTATTGTACCTGTCCATGTGGCAACTTGGATGATATGACCACACGGCCCCTAGCACCGGCATAAGCGGCATTAGACACAAATCTAGAGAGCTATGATGGAAATGCTCTGACAACTCGTATATTGATAATCCGCCTTTTGCGCTATTCCTAATGCCGGTTTCGGCCGCAAGGTGGCGCTAGCGCTCACGGCACTTTCGTCTGTTCCGGTTTAGCTGTCTGCTACTGTAAACATGTGCAGGAGGCAAGGCGGGTATTGTATTTCGCCTCGTTTCGTCAGATTTTCTCACTGATGGAGACGTCCTTGGTAGTTTACGTAAGTATAGTCATCAAGTCTAATTTTTACTCGTTTGTACAAGCATAATAAAAGCCGCTTTGTCAACAAATTGGGTAATCAAAGCTCGTCGTTGTTGGTGTTATAAAACATGGTGGGTGGCCGGCAGTTCAGCCTGATTAAACCACACTCTACTGAAAACAATCAGCAGGGGCCAGTTTGTTTGATCAAGTACTGTGAGAAATAATCGGATTATTAGTTAACCCGACTACCATGTAGCTGTTAATGTAGCTGTATGATTATAATGTGATAAACAAGAACCCAACCCGCCTCAGTTGGGACTGCTGGTAGTGTTTCATAATTTTGTTGTGAAAAGATACACTGAACAGGAAATTAATGTGCCATATGTCTTCTAACTTCTCATAAATACTGAGGAAGTAGTTTTTGCACTAATAGCTACTTATTTTTAATTTTTTAATTATCTAATTATTATACCATGTATTTCTTCTGCAAAAGAGAATATATCATCTCAATATGATTAAAGGCGATTGAAGCCAGGAGAATCGCGACAATATTATCAGTGATAATGCCTCCACAATCGTACGGTACAGTAATCCTTTATCGCTGAGTCGATGACACGCAAGTCTCTACTATAACTAAACAAATGTTTTATAACAACAACAACAACGACGAGCTTTGATTGCCCAATTTGTTGACAAAGCGGCTTTTATTATGCTTGTTCAAACAAGTAAAAATTAGAATTGATGACTATACTTACGTAAACTACCAAGGACGTCTCTGACGAAACGAGGCGAAATACAATACCCGCCTTCCCTCCTGCACATGTTTACAGTAGCAGACAGCTAAACCGGAACAGACCAAAAGGCCGTGAGCGCTAGCGCCACCTTGCGGCCGAAACCGGCATTAGGAATAGCGCAAAAGGCGGATTGGTGAGCTGTTTCGCTGTGACAACTCGTACACTGGGGATTGGTGAGCTGTATCGTCGTCAGGTGAAAATGACGGCATTTAACACAAAATACTAGTCTGCAAGGCCCGATGTCGACCCAGCATCAACTTCCCACAAATGCCTCATCATCCGGATTGCCATCCCCTATCTGCCGGGTGATATTATCAACGTCTGGTGGTAAAACCCGTTGTCGTTTTACCCTAGGGATGTCATCTGACAGAATGTGTTTTTCAGCATAACCATTACAAGCTACACATAAATAAATGCGTTTCCCCAATAAGCCTCTATTCCTCAATTCCTCTATTACCCACACTTTCTATTTCTCGGCAGTTAATTTATACAATTTCTTGTCTCCATCCACCGAGAACTCTTCATGACGTGAACATCCACATTTGGGATCCATCCTGTCCATATTGTGCCCAAATCAATGTCTTCTGTATTCAATACCAACACACAACAAGAACGAGGGTGCTGTGGATAACGTATGAAGTACAAACGAATAAGCTAATTATAACGTTAAATAATTGGTTTAATTCCAGGGATAGCAAATTAACCACATATTGAGTGTTTGTTAATGTGATCCCATCCAACCCATCGTACATGTGTATTCGACAAAATTCGCTAAATTATTAATTCCCGTGCAGACAGCTTCGTTTTCATCAAGAAATATGGCGGCCTACTAATAGCGAAAGACGGTGAAGGAGAGAGGGATGCAAAGACACAGAGTGGAATCAGGAGATGAGAGAACGATGATCTGTGGCGCACAATGCTCATATTTGATAATCAGCAACTTGATAAAACGTAGGTGGTGATCGATAGTTTTTTACTCGTTAATTTACTTAGGTGTTGGGCACATTTCACCGTCAATTTGCTAATGCGACACGAACCACATGAGCTAGCAGCTGAGGTGTAGTTACTTATTCCCAATAAGCTCGATGGAGCTTTAATGCTCGATCGGCGTTGGAGCCCCACCTGACCATGCTGACATGTAACATTAAATTATCGTACATAATTTATGCTCGACTCTGTAGTTTTTGCTAATTTTATTCTATCGCCGACAAACGTAAAGAATTACAGTTTCTATAGACATCGTCCATAGCCATTATATCAAACAAAATACAGAGAAACCGAGAACAGTTGTTATAAAACCCCACCTGCATTTGCCGCCATCGTCAAAATTCTGCGGTTGTTCGCGCCAAACATGTTTCTGTAGATGCGAGCACAAAATCCTTGAAATTCCGGATCTCGTCGAACATTTTAATTTATAGTATGTTTCTTCATATCATATTTAGTATCACTTTCTTCCATACAATTCGGACAATTTTGTCGACAGAAAACTTGATAGCAAATATTTACTTGATATGTGCCAGTAGCGTGTGAAAACAAAGCACAGTGCTGTTTACATGACATCCAGTGCCTATACTTGAAGTTTGTCGGCCCCGAAACAGTTTTCAATCAACATGACTGAAAACTCACCAGATAAAAGTCTGTTCTGCATTTAATTGATATCTCATTTACTATAGGTATACATTTCACCACGACGCACCTGCCATGTGTTTTGGATACAACGTGATTGAGCGAAATAAGTTTTCAACTTATCTTACGTTCGTTTTCAGAGACGTTCATCGTCATAAAAAAAGATTCGTTTGGAATAAAACTTATAAATCATATATGGCTGACAAGCCTAAAGTTCAGGCTTTTTCAACGATGCAATGTACATTGTCCTCAGTACAGGATGAGTCCGTAGTTTTTAAAAATAGCGTACATGGTACGTCCGAAATTTGCGTACCGGTAGAACATGAAGGGGTTAATATCTCTCCATTTACTTCCAAGAAATCCGAGATCAATCACGTTTAGGGATTCACATTTTGACATCTCAGTCTTCATCGGAGAAGACATTCGGTTAGCTGTATGTTTCCCTTAACCAACCATGACATCCTACAAATCGTTATTACTAATTAAGATGAAAGATTAGTATCCCTTATAGGTATCAACAATACCGGTATTGATGTGGTAGTGTTCTCGTTGTCAGGGCAATAAATACAATAGCTTTGACAAGACGACGGCTTGACTGACCTTTTTTTCAGTTTTGCTTCTGCTATAACCAGTGTGCTATTCAGTTAAATTCGTTTTTTTATACTCATATGATCGTGGTGAGAGCGTATTTATGCCAGAAATGAAATGCTTTTACGACGACGAGCAATTATCAACATGTTTTTTTCTCGTATTATACTATCCGGCCTATGACACGTAACATAACAAACGAGTACTCATTTCTTGGGAACTGTCTTTGCTTCCACTGTGATACGAAATTTACATTCTACGTTTCGCGGTGGGTTTAACATGAGAGGAGAGCAGCAGTGAAACAAAATTTTTGCAAAATAAAATGTGCGATATAAAACTTTTGAGTAAAATTCACACAAATTTCACCCAAGTTTAAGTTTTTAACTTACTCAAGGCGAGTGAAGTTGATTCCGCTCAAGTTGCACTCACTCAACTTGAGTGAAAAATTGTAGAGAGTATGAATTGTTATTTCGACCATAGGCTTCTTCACCCCCAAATCGTCACCCACTGGAAGGTGGCATTCATCCTTTCTGGACATCCTATTTTGTTAGACAAGATGTTGAATGTCGAGTAGTATCATTGGTGAATAAAATGGCGTATTTCATTCCTCGTTCTGGCCGTGGACTCTTCTACTCCGGCCATACATGTGTGCACTGCTGTGCTATCACCACTGATATTTTACTAGTGATGGAGACGATAAGTCAAACGATTAATGTATCATCTACGCATTTCCCTCATGTATGGCCAAAGCGACACTTTCTGGCGTTGGTATCTTCTCGTCACGAAGGTTCTTAATGCAAAGGGCATCCCAGACAATGGCTGACCTTCGGCGAGAGGGCGAACACATCTGAATATACAGAAGCATAAAGTGAACCATATTTCAGCATAATACTGACTTATCTCCAGTGTAGTCGGCTTTCCTCCAACCTTGTTATGGTGGATTTAATTGACGTTGAGGTTTACAGTGTCATTACCACCTCAGTTTTGCTTTTCCACGTTGGAGATTGATTGTAAGAGTAATTACACGCCGCGTAAGGCAGATTAAACAGCTTTCTTTTTTGAGGATTTTACGCCACACTAAACTGTGATAAAGTGGTGTTCAGAACGCATACTACATCGAACAAGCCAGCTGTCTTGATAGATTCCGTACATGAAGCGAAGGGAGAGATCACGAGTTCAAGAGTTTCCGAACTCTGATATAGGTACGTGTATGTCTATCCATGCTTATTCTGATGGGCGAAGTGTGCATTACATATATTTTCATTTCGCACTCTAGTTGCATCATCCAGAGGGGAACAGTACACAAATTATTACTCACTAATAGCATAGTTTGATTGCGATTTATATGATAATCTGGGATGCGTTTACGTTGCGAATAGTGGCGGTAGGACAGCACCATATTTACACATGAAAACGTGGAATTATGGGCAGTGACGTTGTTCTTGTTCCATGCGACTTATTATAGACGACGTCATTAATAGCGTCATATGGTCTTCGTTCATTCTTAGTTCATTAATAGTATCGGTGTTCAAGAAAATTGATCGCCGATATATTAATCTCAGAAACAATTATTTACGTCTACTACATACAAGGGATATCATTCACGGGATGTTTCTTTGTTCATAGTGTTGCTCGAATTTCGCATTGATAAAATCTATGTGAAATTTGGCAATAGAACATATCAACAGCATATGGTTATTCCAATGGTTACTACTTGTGCACCCCTTTTGGATGACCTACATGTAGATCTGTTCTCTCTTATGAATACGACTATATATAGAAGCTTTCAAAAACAGATTATTTCAAAGCCCGCTCCTTCTCATTCACCAAATGCTATATAGATAATCTTCTTGCTGTGGATAATAGCTATATAAGTGGCGCAGTGAAGGATATATATCCACCTTCACAGGATTCGAGGGAAACTACAGGTGGCCCTAGCGGCACAACTTATTTACACCTATATCTTCATAAAAATGAAGCGGGCCTTCTCTCTCGTCGGCTTTACGACAAAAGAGATGAAGACAATTTCGACATCGTAAACTATCCCTATCTGAACAGTAATATACCAGAGGGGCCTGCATATGGCGTATACATATCTCGCCTAGTAGCATTTGCTAGATCCTGTGTTAAATGTGACGATTTCAATCAACGTCACAACACATTATTGCAGAAATTTGAAAACATGGTTATATCATCAAGGGCGTTTCTCAAAATTGACGATACATATCGCATGCTGATAGCAAACTACGAGCGTAGCGTGGAAGATCTATGGCGGTACGTTTGGTAACTTGTGTCTAATTCCGTTCAACCCGGGGCTAGGGGTCGTATGAACCTATGTTTTTCAAGATCCTCATAGTGTTGAACAGTCACAATCAAAGCGTGACTGAGATAATCATACTCTAGATAACGACATTACAACGTATATTGTATTGAATAAGAATACTGATACGGATTTGATATTTTTGGAACATTATGATGTCTTGCTGGCATCATTGAAAACTGTTGACCGCTTCTCTCTTGCAGGAAATTAGCCTAGGTTTATGGATACTATGGTTTATCCTTGTACTTTGTTGATGCTATTATATGAATTAGGTCTTTGGATGATGAACGCGGAAATTCTTTAATAGCTGACGGCCGAATATTGAATGACGGATTTAACGCTTGTATTCGACACAACGCAAACATTAGTGCTCTCGACTCAACTAAAACGACCACTTGTCAAAATAGCACCGCAGCAAACTGTTCGGTACAGGCAATCTGCTCATATTTCCTATCGGGTTCGGAAACTTATTTTGTGTGTGTTTTTAACGATTCTCTACAAAATATGGAGATGGAAAGCTCATTACCTTGAGCGTGACATCGGAAGCCATGATCAACGGTCGAACAATTTACTCAGGTACACTATATTCAAACAGTGGATGGATCAGAATGAAAGATCTACAAGGTAAAATGATGAAAGTGAGTTAGTAAACAGAAAAAAAAATTCCTTAAAATTTCAAGGAATATTTTGCTGGTGTAATAGTCGGGGATTATTCCTTAAATTTTAAGGAATTTTTTTTAGTTCATGACATTTAGATCATTAATCGATTAAGGTTACGATCAAGTAAACTTTGCGTCGGGTCAGGCACACTGGAACCCACATATAGGGGATTCTTTAAGCTCGCGCCGGAAAGAAATAATTTTGCCCCAACAATCAGAATCCATTGATGTACATCAGTGTGATCAGACATGGATGTAGACAGTGCACTGCATAAGACAGGCCGCTGATGAGCCGTCAGCATCACATCGTCTGCCAATGTGCTCACCGTGCCTCTACTCTTATCTTCAAGAAGAATCATTCTTGGTGGGCAGATATGTGCTATACACCATGATTAACTTGTATTGACTTGATGATGAGCCTAGCTCAAGTCTAATGAATATTTAAATTGTCTAGAATAAAAATTCTTCTCACCTTATGCCAATATATCACATCGTCAAACTATCCTAGTAAGTCGTTGCACTTGGTGCTTCTTACCCCAGATATGCCTCCATATTTGGGTGCTCAATCTGGCATTGTGAGGGGACATACTGCTTCGTGTCCCTTTGCCCACCCTTAGTGGAAGATATAGGCAAAAACGAAGGAACGGGCAACAATGTGTTATGTTACAGAACTTGCGACTGTAGGACTTGGCCGTTCAATATTTTACCCTGATTACTTTTGATTGCCTTCACTAGATAAGTTGCGTGGATGTGGAGTATGAACAGTTCGTGGAACATATTTAAGATAGTTACTTAAGATCCTCTGATTGTTGAAATGGAAACCATTGGTAGAATGACTGCGGATTATCAGATACACCTGACGTACATCTGTATTCGTGTTGCAAGACTGTATCTGTACTTGTGTTACAAAACTGTAAGTTAGACATTTGTATGACTTATCACCTCCTTGGTGTTCCCCAAAACATTCCATCAACAGCAATACCATTACCCCATTCACTGCCAAGACTTTAAATTCTATTGTGAACAACAAATCCAGGTCTTTCGAACGGAGTCAAAATGCAGAGGGAATTTTGATGCTAAGTAGAATACATGATATAACTGATCATGAACCTGGTGACATCGCTGCGCTACATTATGGGAATAAGTGAAGCATAAATCCGCCATCTTTCGACTACATAGGCAAACTGCCATTCAGTTGGCATGGTTGCACAATGCATCATGAGATAGAAAGAAGGATAAAGTCACGTTTCACGGCTATTGTATAGCACATCTAGCAGTGAGACTTGACCAGACGATAGTATCATTACGGGGATTGACTTGAAGAGTTCGGTACAATGGATGTCTGGATAATGTTGATTCATTCCCGAAATGGATTCTCTGGTTGAAATTCCCATTCAAGTTAGAAATAGACCATTGAGAGACATGAATGAACTTGTCAACGGAGGGGAGTGTATAGGTTATATGAGCTACAGTCATTCATTTGCTGTTTTCAGACATCATTAATATGTCTGGGTGGTTAATCCAAGGTTACGTAGCTAATTTGGGAACATTCGGCGTTATTGTACCATTTATATAGGGAAACAAAAGAGAGATTGTCCCACCCCGTTTCCATGTAACACTCCTACAAACCCATATATGCACACACATACAAAAATTAAAGGTATTCCTGTTCGAATGTTGAAATTTTCACATGGCTCCACCCAACATTATATTCTCTATAAAAAGAATATTGGAACACAGTTATAAAATGTATATTTTTAAACCAATCAACTTGAAATTCGGAATATAATCCAGAATTTTATCTTTCTTGATGAAATATTTCTGTTTGTGTGTCTAATCGAGGATCTTATCTGTGTTCATGAAACAATCCAGTTGAATAGTAAAACAATGCCTCCTCGGAATGAATGTTGAAATTCTCTCTGTTATATCCAATATTGTATTTTCTCATATAAATGTAACATATTAGAAGAAAAGCAGTTTCAAGTTATGAATTTAGAAACCGATCTGGAATTTTGGCTATCTTCATGAAACACTTTAGTTGGGAAAGCAAAACAATGACTTCCTGGAATGGATGTCAAAATTCTATCTCCTATAGATATATATTGTATTTTTACATGTAGCTTATTCAAATATGAACATGTATGTTTGATTTTCAACCAGTCAATTTGTACTTTTTATTTCTCTACAAGAGGTTGTTTTTGTGTTGCAAGACTTCAGGACCCACTTTAGGGAAGTTAAGTGGGGATTTGGTTTAATGTCACTCTCAATGTTATTGCACTAATATGGTGACCTACCAGTTTTGTTGGGAGGGGGGGGGAGAAGTCAGTGAAAATTTACGTTTTCTTCAAATTATTTGCCTTTTTACGCATAACATTATCTTATTTCACATAAATAATTCCTACCTACCTTATTATGTAGTGGACCCGGAAACGTCCCAGAAAATTTGACCGGAAAGTTGAATGAAAATGGAGGCTTGCAATATGAATGTTATCATCGGAAGTTTCAGCTTCACCAGTCCCAGTCCAAAGAATAAGAAAAAAGTATTGAAGGTTCGGGAGGCGAAATGCTTTTCCTCCTGTTGCTATAAACATGAAACAGGAAATAAAATTGGCGATAACTCCATCACATCATGATTTTGTTGTCCGCATTATTGGGTACCCCCTTCTCGGATAATTAAACACATTAATGATAGAGAAACGGTGATAAATAACCATGAGGTTTTTCTCAAATCCTCACATAACATGTTGATCACTCCGTTTCATCTGAATAACAAAAATGGGGCCTACCAGGTTCCTTGGCATTCTAATACACAAAACCGTATTTTTACATATCCGAATGGTTATGGTGTACTCCTGGGTTATCTCAGTTAAACTGAGATGGGTGTCATGCGTGACAGCACATTTAGTTGTATTCGAATAACGGTTTGCACAAGTGTGCAAAATGTAACATACAATTTCAGTATACCACAGAACAGTATATGAATAAGAAAACAATTTTTCCCTGAAATATCTTAACATCAGGATGAAGGTTTGATAAATTAGGAAATTTAGAATACGCAGCTGAAACGATGATGATTCATTTTTCTCTTTGTATGTGCTTTGATCAAATTTATGAAAGACAGTCTTCAAACTCATTATATTTTGAACCATACGAGGTAAAGAACGAACCAATTCCCTAAAAGGACCACATTTGGATTCCGGGACCTTGCCAATTGATCCAGGTTGGACTACAATTCAGATGACATTTCAGATCCCGAATATATTGCAACCAGCAATTTGCTGTTGAAGTTCTTCTATAGGATTCTTGATCTGGACTTTCTGCTGATATAGAGATAGGCCTAATTGTTACGATGTCATTTCCCAAATTGATAGATTCATTGCCAGGCAACAGGATATGTAAACTGAACACAATAACACGATACGATTATTATAGGTATTGACCGTTACAGCTGTTGTGTTCAATTTAGAGAATGTTGGAACATTGGGTTAAATAGCTTTTATGCTGAAAACCTTCCTTCTAGCTCTTCTCTGAATTCGTGCTACATGTGGGTGGGCGAAGTTTACAATTACAGTTTTCATATAACGTACACCCTTACGCTAAGGGGTCACGTCCAATCGATCGAGACGGTTTCTCGATAAACGAGTAAAACCGATAAATATCTCGTCTCGAAGGGTCCCGGTTTATCTCTATCGATTGTTGTCCCGGTTTGCTCCCGGTTTTGTCTCGAAGCACAAGACCATCTCGATCCCCCTCGAAAAAACTCGACATGCTTCGAGAATGGAATCGAGATGCCATCAAAGGAAAGTTTGAACCATTCGGAAGGCGTACCGGTATGCTCGTTATATGTATACTCTGTATATATGCATTTAAACACGGATAATTAATAAGATTGAACGGGAATAATTTGATATTATTTTGTTATTCCGAAAAGGTATTCGCATACCTGCTCTGACAGCGCAATTTCTCTGTGTGTCATGAAAGAAAGGAATAAAACATCACCAATTGAAATTGTATACTCTGGCTCATTATTAATTATTCAGTGTAAGTTATTTCGAACTTGTTTTTTAGAATTTGAATCACTTTGAAATACGTCCAGGAACTAAATAAATTCTAGATTAAAAGTCTAGAATAAAATTCCATATGTTCAGGAATAGTGTATCAGAAATGGGGATCTCTGCCGTCAGATATTTCCCCGTGTTTAGAAATAAAGTGGTTATGAAGACAACAGGAGTGGCTTGTAATTCACTAGAAACCGGAGAATATAAACT